>JAHZMW010001900.1:0-60904 GCA_027743745.1 Alloscopus bannaensis | reverse complement strand
TCTGACAACACATGTCTCATGGGACTTCCTCCATTGAGGAGTCACAAGGGTTTGTTTGTTACTTGTTACACAATGTAATGCTTTCCTCCGCAAATTGTTTGCGTTTACGACTCAGATGATAGTGGCAAGTTTGTACTGCAAACCCCGGAACCCACATGACATAAGAATTTGGAATACGATGCATACGATGGAATATATTTACCACAAACTTCCAGTAACATATGGGAAAGTATGGCTTGGAAAACAAGTTTATTTCGTCTTTGACATTGATTCCACAGTCCAAGGTTTCTTTGTATTTCGCAGCTGAGAAACAAAGACATTAGCGGCACACTAACTGTAGTTTTACTGTTACAGCATAAAGACACCGCGACGATAAATAACTGTAGGTTATTTTGTCAGATCAAACATGACATATTTCGACATAAAGACGCGTTCTGACACAATCATATTTCTTTGTCCGCCTCATTGTATTGGGTACTGCAATGCAACTTGTTTTCCTAAATTTAATTGTAAATTCGCAGAAAGATATAACGGACTCAAGACGAGTGGTAATATTACATAATAATGACAAATGCATTTATTAGCAAAATAACAGACAACATTTTGTAGCTCTAAATTTACAAGTACGGAGCCCGTTGACCATGCACTAGCTGGCAAAACGTAAACAAGGTCAAGGTCTTGTCTGAACTCATAATAACAAAAAACTTCCTTGGAAAGAAATATAGTTTCCCTAAAGTTGTGTGGCACATATATTTTTTGCAATAAATGGAATCGCTTTTTATCTCAAGGTCAAAAGAGCGTCGGATAGAAAGCAACAAACTTTCTATCAAAGCGAACATTTGGAATTTCATTGGAAATAGAGACTTGTGATAGTTGTGATGTCGTGATGCTGTACAGTACGAGTGCAGACCTCCCCGACTGGGAATATACGTATATTAGCAGCTGCTAGCTTTGATGAATAATTGCATAATTAAAGGGCTGCGTACACGCCGGATTTTAGAGGAACGTGGTGTCATTGAGACATATCATTTTGCCAACATCAAAAACTGTCTGGACACTGGACGTGTACGAAGCACGACACTTCACGCTCACTCTACTCGAAACTTTAATGTGTTCGAATTTAACGCAACCAGCTTGATTTTATAAAATTCGTGCTAGTACGAAGGCATGAAACTCATTTCCCAAAAGTTTAACCTAAGGCGATCGCAAAATTGTTACGGTAAAGTAAAACTTTGATTAGTGTTGAGTTGATTGGCTAAATGGGACAAGTCTTCTCTTTCTGACTTTTAAATGACAAAGTTATTTGCCTTAAGGCTTAGGTTACAGGGTACTTTTTACCTCTTTTAGTGCAAGAAAAAGCCTTACCGTTGCCAGTACAAATTGCATACGTCTGTAATACGGTAAAACGGTTACACCATGAGTGAATCATTGGTGTGATTGGCGATTATCTAAAAACCGAGTTTTGCATTAACCAATTTATTCAAATTAGCCTTCCACTTTTGCTTTCTATTCGTTGACTTTATCGTTGTAGTTTAGCCATAGAAAATTATGCAGTATCATCAACGTGGATGACGAGAGTACGCCCAGTGGTGAAATTATTCTCAATTTTATACATGCCTGTAGCTGTATGCGACTGGTGTCTCAACAAATCCATTTCTTTTATCACATACCTTCGTAATGTATCAACGAAGCTGACCTCGAAAAGTTGACAATGATGACCATGGCCTCCAAAGAATGGTTACAACTGGCGGAAAAACGTAAATGTTAGGATAATATAATGCGTAAAAAATGTGTTCCCCCAGGAAGTAAAGAAAAACTTGTATAGACTGGTGGTGTTGATGCATTGTCAAATGCAAATAGACCCTTTGCTACACTACCGCCGGGCAATCTGTTCTTGCTTTTTGCTGTGCAGATGTACAATATTTTACGAAAAAAGATATATTTGCACACCCAATGGGCTTCTACGAATACTCCTTTGGTGACTGTTGAATAGATGCACGAAAAGGACAAACTGTACTCTTTGAATAACAAATAGAATAGCAAATTTTGAACAGGCGGATTACGCTAGGATGCTATCATGAAGTCGTAAAAACTTTCTTCCTTTTCATTTTATGTCCGGTTGGGAAAATGGATTTCGCTCGCTTGCGGGCTTGTCCGTAAGTATATTATATATGATATTTAGGAGAAAGCCAACCTTCACACAGGAAGATGCTTGGAAGTGAAATGAGAGTTATAGACATAAACAGTAAAATTCAAAAGCAAATGATGTACAATCCAAAAACTATAGCTATACAGAGGTAATTGTCACCAACTGCAAACACATCTCGGGTTCGTGAGCAAATATACATTTCTTTGCTCCAAAAAAATGGGGTCACATATTCGGAAGCACACAAAAGGATTTGTTCGATTTGGAATTACTTGGTGTGAAAAGGTTTTGAACAGTGTGACTAATGCATGATGGAATGTTGGAGATTGGTAAACTTCAATTACTAATGGCTCTGGTAATTACGGTCTAAATAGTAAGAAATTAGTGAAAGTTTCCTCCAATTCTTTCATAGAAAGCCTCAACCTAGTAAAGCGAGATTTTTGATTTGTCTGTGAGTGCTTATGACTGACTAATCACACATCTTCATGGTTAAACACTTGGTTAACTGATGTCTTCACTGCTACTTAATTGAATACAAAATCGTATTAAGTGGGTTAATAAGAAACCGTTAAAATAAAATTAAAAATCAACACCACAATATTTTTCACGTAAGATCTGCTACAACAGCTCTTCCAAAGTTTTTTGCTGATTTGTTAAAGAATAAGAATGAAATAAAGGAAAAGAATAATGCATGCCTCCTCATGATGCATGTATCTTGTGCTATGTATGTGTTTAGATGCGTGACAAGAACTACAAAACCTAATCCACATAGTTGTTGCTTACACCTTCAGTGAGTAACGTCAACACAGTCCCGCTGCCCTGGGTGCGAGGAGGTGAGAGTGAAAAGTTTTTGGAAGCGAACAAGGCATGGTACTTGTCCAAGGACTTTCTCAATCGATCGTCAATTTCCCCCGTCTTCTCACTTTTCTTCCATTCTCAAAAAAGCGTTTCCTTCCTCGCCTTTCCTCTACTTTGTGCACTAATGTACGTTAGGTACGTGGATGATGTCATTTCTGCGAGGGTTGCCAGATATTACTAATGATTTGTCTGACGGTGCTCTCTACTCAGGTGTCAACTGTTAATGTGAGTAAGATTATAGTAAACACACAAAATTGACGGAAAGTACACATTTATATAAAGTGTGATGGCAAGAATTGCTTGTACAAAAGAGAGAATTTCGAGACTACTTTTATTGCGTATTACCCTCTTTGAAAGTTCAAAAGGTGATGCTACCTGAAAACGCAGAAAATCTACAACTTACCCGCATCTTCAAATACTATGAGGTCTTCAAATACCTTATTCAATTTATTTATGCGCTTTTGGCGGATGGCTGACTTATTGGAGAAAACATCATGAAGAAAATCTGAACGAATGAGTGAATGAAGCATAATTTTTATTAGCTTCTGATGTTTGTTTTAAGCTTCGCTTTTAAATGACCAAATCTGATTTAATATGCAGCCAATGAATAGTGGTAGCAAATTTTGAGAGGGCTTCAGTCAACAATGCCTTCTGATAAAAGATTGCCTAGAATGATTGCTTGTAGAGTAGTTAAATTCTTGTACTAACGCTTTGCCAGCAACTGTAGTTAAAATTTATGCTACATGAACTGCAACGTTTGGA
The DNA here is from genome assembly GCA_027743745.1 of Alloscopus bannaensis. Classification (NCBI taxonomy): domain Eukaryota; kingdom Metazoa; phylum Arthropoda; class Collembola; order Entomobryomorpha; family Entomobryidae; genus Alloscopus; species Alloscopus bannaensis. The sequence goes on along the minus strand of JAHZMW010001900.1, from coordinate 57,138 downwards.
CTATCTGTTATACTGTGTACTATTCTTGTTTACTGCTGCTAGCAAAAAGACGTTACTCATTTAGACGAAATAGTTGTCCACTAACAATCAAAAGTCTAAGCCTTTATTGCTTACACAACTGAATGATAATCGCCTATCAGAACTACACAACTATGAGTAAGAAATGTCCAAAACCATGTTATATACATAATATATGAATGCAAATCTAATAACAAAACTTGCTTAAAACTATGCTGGTAAAGTTTATCTAGTTAAGAAAGTTTAGACCCACTTTCTGTCTTTTCATTTTTAATCGGAAATGCATATGAAGTTGAATGCCTTGTTTTTGTATCACCACATCCCGTTTAGCTAATAAACTGATGAAATTTACAAAGTAACTTTTAGGTTGATACAATATTTTGCTGTATCAATTACTCTTACATGCATACTATTCCAAACCACAACAGCTTCGAATTCTGCAAAAATCAACCACATTGACGCAAGCATATCATTTGAACTGACACCACGTGTGAAAAAAGAAAAAACTGTAATGCAAGGACATTTTTTAGATAAAAAGCTGTTGCAAGTGTAATAACCTCAAGAATCAAATCAACTTACATCGATCTTCCATCCTATCGCGCTGTGAGTAATTTCAGGTATTTTGAATAATATGTCACTATTAATCGTCCGCGCTCTGAATTCCAAGAAACTTGACGAGACTTCAAGACTGAGGTACTGTAGATATTGGAGACACCTTCTATCTTTATACAGGAAGCTCTACGTTGCACATGATGATGAATGTTCTCAGCCGGAGAACGTAATCAGCAAATCAACGTGTGATGAAAAATAGCACCAGTTTATTAAACTGTTTTGAGATCCAAATCTATAGTTGCTATTACTGTAGTAGTACACTTATGTGGCAAAGCTATACTATTCTACATGTTACAAAGCACCCACAGTTCAAATTCGTTGTGATTGAAATCGTGCACTTGTTTCAAATCTTCTTCATCCCAGTCACTGCACCTCTGCTGGAAATGATTTTTTTTTGCTAAACTTAAAACTTTACGATACGCGAGGTTTGATATGAATGAGATACCGTTAATTTTACATCCAAAGACTTAGCTGAACAGTTTCCTGCTCACCAACAAACGTCAGTACAATTCCGCTTTAATGTCACAAAAAAACGATTTCCAAAAATTAAGCCTGTTTACTCGGTCAATATAAGTTTAGTACTTGTGTGGGGAATCACAAGCAAAGCACATAGACAATGATATATTCTCTTCAATTGATTGTGTAATTTCTGCCAAATTATAATTCGCCAGAGAGAGAACGATTCCCTTTCACGACCAAAAATGGCCAACCGCAAAAATATTCTGACAATGTTGTTTATATATATACTATAAGAAGTCTCGGAAAACAACAGTGTTCGTACTTTGTTTACTTGAAAATATACAGAAGGATATTGCTGAAAATGGGTTTAACACATACGGCACATTTATAGAAGACTGGAAATAATAGCTGAATTATGCAAGTGGAAAGAAGAATAAAAATGGCAAAGATGAGAGTCGAGCTTTTCCCTGTAAGGACTAAGAATGGAATGTGTTTGGTATGCCAAGTGTGCGAGTATAGCCCTTTCCCCTACTTTCTTTGAACTTCCTTTTCTCTACCTCTATACCTTTTGAGGAGAGTTGACAGTTTACTCACACACTATATAATATACGTATGCTTTCACTATATCCTGTGTATATACTTTCTCTGTGTACATAACTCTCTAACTAGGCTACCCACGTTCATCGACTAGAGCAAGCGAGAGAGTCTAGTTTACTTTATTTGGAGCGATAAATGGGTGGCGTAACAGAAGTGAAAGGAAGCCTTACTAAAACCCAACGCATAGTACGTACGCGTGTGTATATTTGTGTGTATTTTTTTCTCTGCTTTTCCTTCTTATCATCACACATCACACAATACCTTTTCGAGAAAAGAGGGAGAGAAAGCCTAAAAGGATTTCTCCGTTTTACAATGAACCACAGAAAGAGAGGATGTGAATTTGGAGCCAGCGAGGATGTGAATGGCTAAAGCTGCTTTCTCAGCAAGTTGTGTGTGTACGAGCAATAATGTAGAGAGGATTTCGTGTAGGCACTCTCTCTCTCTTTGAGTCACACACATGGTTGTGTGTATGCTCAGAATGCGTGCAGGTACACTCCTAAGCGAAACTTGTATTTCAACTAAAAGATATATAATATTTGTGCACGTTTTCCATCAGTATAAGAAGGGAACGAACCCCGTGCTTTGTCGTTTTCAAAGAGAAATTCCCAAAGGCTTGATCTTACAAGGTAAGCATCTCAATACTTGCTAATGCCACTCCGTCCGTGCTCGTAAGGTGAAAAGAAGAGAAGAGAAAATAAACGAGAGCGTGAGAATGGATGAAATGGGAAAAAAAGTTGCTCGAAGAATACCAACCTGTGTTTGTGATAATGGATCGCATTTTTTATAGGAGGAAGAGAGCTTAATTTTCAAACTACAAATCACATAAAATACTGGTTAGGAATGTATAAACATTTTCAGCAATTCTACATGTGATGCGTAGTGTATCAACTACGACAACGGTGGAGAAAGTCAGTTAACGTAATCTGTCATTGTACTTTCCCCGTTTGTTGCAAAACTACAAAAATAAAATGGAGGAAACTAATGCTGGAGAGAGCAAAGGAATTCATAAAAATGAGAGAATAAAAACACAAGTTTGTTTCCACTACACACAGCAAGTGGGCTTGACTTGGGGAGGTGGAGCATGTTTCGGAGGATGTGGTGGATGTAACGCTACACCAGGAGTAGGACATTCGACTCGTGTTCCTTTCCTTGGGTTCTGCGGATAAAGTGCAGTGCGGAAGTGCTGGGGGTGAAGCGTACACCACACCAATTTTTCCTTTGCTCCTCTTCACATTCACACAGTTTTTTTGGGTTGAAAATGGGGAAAGAGGCTTTCCCAACGTCATTCATAGTTTTCTAGGTAACTTTATCGATTGGAAAAGGGAAGTCGTGGAAAGATGCGCTTCACAAAAAACGGGAATCGAAGAGTTCACGAGGAAAATGTGAAGTGCTGAAATTGTATCGGTAGGAATGCTCTTGTCAACAAAAGGAGACACATACGACTGAAAGTTCATGATTTTGACAAGGAAAAGGAAAATCAGGGTTCTGACAAATGTTTGGAGTGAACTCGAAGTACAATAGTTGACACAATCTGGAATATGAAACGGTGGCGGATGTTAGAATTTGATTATGTGATTCTTTTTATATAGTAGACACGAGTCGATCGCAATCGTCGTGATAAAATGCAAAAAATTGGCAATAAAACAATATAACAGATTCAGAAAAGCAACTTTTCATTTCTGTATTAATGTAATCATTGTAGATAAATCTACTTCGTTCATTATCGATAAAATAGCTGCTGCCGTCTACAAAAACTGATTGTCTATTATATAATGTTGATTTCCGGCAAACTACTTCACAGTGACTGTGAATCCTCGTACTTTCTCCGTTAATACTTTGTGAGCTACGGGACTCATTATATTTTTCCTCGTACGGTATTTCTTCAGCTTACGTTTGCATGTATGCATGTATGTGTATGGCGTGGAGAAACAAAGGAAAAACACCAGCACAGCAAGTATTTCATGTTTCAATTTAATTTTACTTCAAAGTGTATTCTTCCTTCCAGTTTCTTTCATGCGTTTCATCATTTTCTCCCACGCAGATCGTGAACATATGTAAATTATGCGATGGGATGTCACTCAATGTCACTTCTACCTGACTACATGAATAGAATTAGTGCAATATAACTTCGTACACGTATATCCGTCAGAAAGTCTAAACTGACGAAGTCGATTGTCTTTATGTCTTGTATGTAAGGTATAAATACACAGTACGGCAAACATAAAAATGCTATATACAAATTTTTATTATGTACCTGTGCTAATAATTTCTAAGAGCATAGCTTACGTGAAAGCTAGTTAGGAAGTACTTGTGTCTTATATACTATCTATTCTTTTGATGGAACACCCTTTTACTTTGGTATTATAAAACTTTACTTTAAAATACCTTGATAATAAAATAATCTCCCGTTGAATATATTCTGAGTCTTAACATAACAAATATGCTTATTATGTATACCTCAACATGCATAAAATACCTAAATGTATACATTACATTCAGATTGTATGACATTTCAAACAAACGCCTTAACTGTATTTACCAAAGGTAAAATATGTAAGCCTTTATACTTTTGAATTTTTAGGAGTGCCAATCTGGTAACTTACGCCCCTCATTCCTCGGTGATTATTCAATGATTCTTATAAGCACACAGAAATCTATTTTTGACAAACATATTCAACCTTGCCTCAGGCCTGTTCATATAATGGTTTAGTTAGTGCATGATTGCTACACATTATGGAAATACCAAAATATGTCAAACTGGTGATTTGCATATCCAAACAATTAACGACAATCCGCCTTGTGCAAGTTTCTAACAATCAGTCATTAAGGTTTGTGTGGGTGGAGGAAACCCAGAACTTTTGACGGTTTAGACGCCTTGATGGATTTCACGCTAAGGGCACAGGGCAATAATAAATGTACATGAATCATGTAACGTAACATGATAAATTTCGCTTCATTCCGTTGTTCAAAAACTTTTTAGTCCAATGTCCTCCAACGTTTCTAATAATAGCTAGGTTATGAAAGGGATACGTAAAAATAACTTAATGAAAGGCTAATGTCCTCTTTCAATCATGTATTTGATGAAAAACTTTTTTATAAGGATTTTCCAGTAAAATTAGAATTCATGATCATGATGGGTTACATATTACTCAGCATGCGTTTGCCTTATGCTTAGTAATTCCACATCATTTACATATTGTATACCGTAGACGCAGTGTACACTTTTACATTTATATTTGTGTAGGCAGACTGGAAAAAGCTGCACTTGACACTGACATTCGCTGGTTACATGTCTTCTATGAAAAAAACCACCGCAGCAAAAACGCTCTCAGGATTTTATGCATGCTATCCTTGAACAAATGTGAAAAGTTTAAAATAGATTCCAATCCCCGTATTATAAAAATCAATAAAAGGATCGGTATTTGTCTGATATAGACCAATAAATACTCCGGCTGTATAAAATTGTTTGTTTTATCACCTAGAATTGAAATTAATGTAATCCTGGAGAGTGTCAAATCTAGAAACCTTATTCTTGCGACTACTAATCTACGGCTATTACGTATTGTATTGTATGTGAGGTTGCTGACTATTTAGAATAGCCAACATGTTGTGGAAGCCATGTGTAGTATTCAAAATGCAAAAGAAAATCTTATATCCCATTTCCCATTGTTAGCCCTATTAGACAAGGCAATGAAAGAAGTAAATCATGAAGTTCTGCTTCCGGAACGATATTACAGAAAATATAAATGACAAAGCCCGTAAAATAAATAAATTAGAATGTAAAGGCGGAATTATATATAGGTAGTTGCAATTATATGCTTCCTGTGTAAGAGAGAAATTTTTAAAAAACGCATGGCTCCAATTTAAAGGCAATATCTTGCTTCGAGCATGTCTTGAATCTGGAAATCAGGTTTAGGTCGCCCTCTTTCCGTGACAGAGTCGGATACAACCAAATGTCGTAACAAAGTTCTGGTTTTTTTACGTTTGTAGTATCATATCAGTTACTAGTGATGACTCAGCTTTCATGTACTTGAGTCCTATTAGGTGGCACTTTGTATGCTCCAGATTCCCCTCTGTCAACGGCAAATTCTGTAATCTAAAACGTGCTATTGTTCTACACGGTTGATTTTAGTTTCGAGTTCGAAACCTTTTATTGCGGTGAGATTCTCCACACGAATCTGCGAAACTCATGAAAATCTCTTGTCAAGTGTGCAGTAATATCATTACAAATGCTAAAGTGTATACAATAAATGAAAGTTTTATTCATGACTGAATACAGCCGGGGCTTAGCGTATGCTGCCGTTACCAACCCTTCATCCTTCAAACTAGATTTTATAGCATATTTTTCAAATCTGATTTTTTACTCATGATTCCCAAACGAAGATGTCCGAAAGTTATTGAGTTTTTAATAGAAGCTCGATCACTCGTTCCTGCTCTCAATTATGTGCTTTTTTGTGCTGGCAATGATGATGTGTTTATTTAGGTTTGTCAAAAAGTCATTTGCTAAAGATGAATCTTAACATGTAGGCAAATGTATCTCAGTCTATATTTATAGCTAACTTTTCTATGCTTAGAATCCATATTAAAATCTCGATCTATGTATTTTCACAACATTCTAATTGACGTTTGAACATATAATTTCTTGTCCAAAGCAAGAATTCTCCAAGTGGTAAGCTCTTGACAGAGTTAAACTTATGTTAAAGATATTCAAACATATTTTAGAAATAAATTTTAAAACTAAAAAAACCGATGCATTAAAAACGTCCATATAGCTAATTGATGATGTGACCTTGCATTATAAAATAATTATGGTAGCCTATAACAGCTCCATCGCTCAAATGAGTGCATTCAGTCTTCTCTGCAATATTCGTGAGTGTTAGCGACCATCCCTATTACTGCCATTGTTGTACCGTATATATAACTCGATCTATATCATTTGCCAATGCGTAATTAACCATGACGCAGCCCTCAGACTCACCACAGCCCTCTAGAGCTACTCCTATCAGTCAGATTCACCCCCGCGTCCTCATGTAATTCACGAGCGATGATGAAAAGTCCGAAAAGTTGAGCATGCACATCGACTTTACACTACACACATCATCATCACATCACGTATCTCTAAAAACATACTCATTTCTATGAAAAGTAGAGAGAGTCTGTATGTGGTTGGAATGTAAATGTTATTCAGACGGAGGCATTGAGCATCCGAACTTTTTACGATGAAGCTTGCTCATAATATGGATCCCGTAAGGAATGAGGTTTCAGTTGATCTGTTAGGTTAGGAATTTACCACACTATATATCATCATTTTTTTAAATCCAGAAGGAGTTACAGAATAAAAAAAAACGGAGAACTCATAAGACTCATACAACCTTCCTACTATACTCGTGTGTAGGTGTATAGCGTACATTTCAGCCAACATAGGGCGAAAAACAGACAAATAAGTCTAGATAAATTGATAGATGTAGGAAATTTCATCCTAAATGACTGCATGTCTACTAGAGAAAGCTAAAAACACGAGAGGGCCACAGACTCTTGTCTTCATTTTTACCACTATTTTACACCAACTGCTCGTGGTCGTGAATATATATTCTTATACCGTTTCCTACACAAGTCACAATAACACGTACCTTACTCCTCCAATAATACGTGAGCATTTCTACAAGAGCACAATATGCTCGTAATAACATGTTCGCTTGTGAAAGATTCGGTTTACTAGAGACGGCGGATGGATAGAATGAATACAATATTATGCCGTTCACAAAACTATATTATCCTTATACACATTATATGCCGTCTCGTCGATGATATTTGGCTTGGAGTACATTCACAGTTCCACACATATAAAAGTACCTCTAATATTTTTACATTCATACATTTCTACTCACAGCCATCCTCTCTTTCTCTCTTCATATATTTGGGCTTTAAATTACTTGGTGAAGGGAAATAGGATATTATTCTCTATTATTCCCTTACCGTAAAAATGTGAGCGTGGGACAAGCCTATATTGCCGACTACCTCTCTTCTCTCTCGTTTCTTCAGTCGCAATCCTGCCCTATGGGATTTTTTTAATATTTAAGTTTCCGACTGACAAAACAAGAAAACTACATTCACAAAAATTATGATTATTTTTTAGTTGGACAATTTCTAGAGAGTTTATTGCTTCTTATAGCGAACAGTATGTAAATTGTTACTCCTGCCTGATTTACATTCGTTGATTAAGACCAAAATTCCTCAAGTGCTATATACTCACAAGTACATCTTAATAGAAAAATACTTTGTACAATGTGAAAGTATAAAGCATCCTACTATACGTCTGTGTACAATACACGGAGAAAGCAGACTCAATGTTACACGGACCACGTACAACTGACGGGGACAGAATTTAATATTTTTTAGAAGTACCTAATTTTGGCGATGTAAAAATCGTTAATTAATATGGATGTTGAAGAACGCTGAGGTCAATACAGTTATCAGCAGCAGGTCCTAAGAAGGTTCAAGACTTCGGCTTGCATATACGTGGCTGGAGAAATCTTTGGTTGCTGGAACACTAGTTGCCATTTTTATGAAAGTCTTAATTTTTGTACTAAACTAATTAACTGTACTAATTAACTCTTCAAATTTCTCCCTGGTTTTCTCCCAGAAAGTGGTTATCAGTTGAAAGAAATGTGTTGACATTATACGGCTCATTGGGGTGGCTGGTGACAGTTGACAGCGTGACCTTTCCTGTCGTACTTGCTACAAAATATCTCCGGAAATCGGGTTGACATTTGTGGGTGGTCGAGCAGTGAAAATGTGAACGGATGATGATGATGTCTCAATTTGTTTCTGGTTGGGCGTTAAGTAATTTCCGTACAAAGGTAAAGGTCAGACAGCATTAATTACTGCATTATCGTGAGCTGTCGGACGAGCTGCTTTTACTGAACTCGGCGACTGCGAGACAAAAATGTTTTTTCTGTGAATTGTGATATTTTCGTGAACTATTCGTGGCTGTAGAGAATAAAACATTTCGGGAAGATTTCGGGTATATTTTGTTATAACGTACAACTCTAGTTGGAAAGTTGTATGGACTACTGCTTCTTTGACGGTTGACAGCGACGGTTTCGACACATCGGTTTTGCATTGCCAGTCACTGTTTGCTACCGTTGATACGCGCAGGGCTGACAGTCATCGTTCGTGAGTTGAGTCGGTTTATCTGTCAACCCCGTAAGTTTGCCTTTAAGTCGTTTTTAATTCAGGTGCATGCGCTTGACACGTAAATGCATTTAGCTTGAATTCGTCATTCTTACAAAAAAGTGATACTAGTTTGTGGACTAGGGACACTTCTTTCAGTCAGAGTGTAGAATAATAAGTATTTTTTCTAAATATTACAGATGAGAAATGCTTAATTTTGATTTCTTATTTAGATGCCATTGATCGCTGTTGGACGCCACTGCGATACCTTGAAGGGACTTTTGACGCTGAGACACGCGTTAGGCAAAAACGCGACCAGAGATAATTTCGGATATAATTAATCGTCTGCGCCGGAGATCAGTTCTGAAAGATTATGAGAAGAAGCTATGTGTAGTACATTGGACAGTTCAAAAACGACGTTGGAACCTGTATGGAAAAGGTATACAGGTGAGAGGATTTTTAAAATTGTTTATTTGTTTGTTTGTATTTGTTTTTTATACAGCTCTAAAACGATATGCGTCACAATCGGAATGAATGACATTTTGATAACTAGGTTATTTTATATTTTGAAAATTATCGTTTCTTACAGATTAATATTGCTGATGGTTGTGCTGTCTCGATGACCGCTGACTGAAAGTTTCCAAGAGGCTGAGTATATTTATATAGTATATATGACATCCTCGATAATATTAAGCACTCCGTGGGACATCGCATCAACTGTTAACAGTTAAGGTGCGTATTATTATATTAATCTATTATTTGCAACTTTGAATACGCAAGGTACTACCAATCAGTTTGATAAATAATTTAGGTACAAAAAATGGTTTTAGGTGACTCAGTAGGAGGACCTAATTCATAAATGGAACTATGGAACTTTGGTGCAGAACAATATAGTTTTTAAAAGTCAGACACAATACATTGGTTAAGCAAATATTAATTCAAGGAGAATTATAGACTGCTATATTGTGATCAAGTCATACCATTCATCAGTATCTCGCAAAACCGGTTCAGCATTGAAGATTAAATATGGGGCTTAGCGATTTGCAAGTATGAATTAAATTTTATTCTATGTATTTTGTAATGTATGCGTCAACTGGTTAAACTTTGCTAATTAATGTTTACGATTTGCAGTCCCACATAACTCAAAATATACAAAATGCCGTGGAGCAGGTTGATCTACTAAAGCTTGCACAGGCTCGGGTAAAAAAGAGTGAAGGACCTTTGAAGCTGGTAGTAGATGGAGAATGCTGCCTGGATCGGCTTTATGGAGGTTACTACCCAGGTTAGTAGGACCTCAGAACAGAGATGGCCCATCTCAGATGGGATAAATTAATAATCTCGTAGTACAACAATCTATAGTTATTAGTTATACATACAATTAGGATCGACAATAATCATCTGTACTATTTTTTTCAGATTGGGTATGTGGCGGACAATGGAACAAGATGGAGCAGTTTCTGAGAAATCTTTCTACGGTTGTACAAGGCTCTAATTTGGATTTGGTGATTTTCTTCAACGGTTGTTTGGAACCCGAACGACTAGAAACGGAATGGAGGAAGCGACAAGAAGAAACCTACAGGTTTTTGGAAGAAATTCACAAGCATGTCACTCTAAAGAAGAAACCGCCTCCGAAGTACGCAGAGTGCAATTCATATATCAATGTGGTTGTTCCTTTGTATTTTTTGCTAAGTGTAGTTTTTTACAAATTGCTACTGTAGAATTTGGTGGGTTCCACCGGCATTTTTACGGTCATCTATTCGGCTGGCATTTCGAACACTACATATGAAGATGGTAAGAGATTACAATTGCTGATATTGGAATTGAAATGAGCACATAAATGTGATAAATGTGCAGGATTTAATTATGGACAGTTAAATTGATATATAGATGTGCACGGTGGAAGATCACCACAAAGATGTAGTCAGATTTTGTCAGAGGAACAACTTTCATGGGATCATCGCTGACGATCCAGAGTATCTAGTGTTTGACATTCAGCGGTATTTCTCAGCTCAGAAGTTAAAATTGACCTTCAAAGTAAGATTGTATACATGCTACATTTGAGAGCAAGTAAGACCAGAACATATATGAATGAACATTCATGGTGTGATTTGACTGGATAGGGATCTCTGGAAACTATTGAGGTGAAACTGAAGAAGGTGTTTGAAACACTGAACCTACCAAAAGAACGATTCTTTATATTTGCTGCACTTCTTGGCAATCATTTCTTATCCGAAAGCGATCTCAAAGATTTGTTTGCCTCGCTACAAGTTGACGCGTCATCGAAAGCATCTGTGATAGAGAAAATAGCCCATTTTACACAGATGATGGATGTTACTGAGCCTGAGAAAGTTGGAGAAGTTATTGCCAATTTGGAACCCGCAGCAGGGGTTGACAAGGAAAAGCTAAAGCTAGTAGCAGATAAGGCTGTCAAGTGCTTGCGGTATTATTTGGATGTCAACAATACGAAGGGAAATTCTACTCAACGATCTAAGGACAAGAAGAAAAATTCTAAAAAAGACGCGAAAGACAAGAAAGTTCAAAGTCAGTCACAGGTTAATACGGGTTCTTCCACAGACGATGCATCTCTACTACCTTCAGATACTCAGAAACTTGAAGTATAGAGTGCATGATGTTTATGAATTATCTAATTTTTATTTGGATTATTCAGATAAGTTTACGGCGTTTACTAACACTCACACTTTTTTTATTAGGGCGATGTATCTCAAGTGTTTACTGACGCCAATGCAGAAACCGAAGCTGTCGTGGCAGTGAATGGAAATGTAGATGGAAACGGTGAGTCAGCTAGCACTTCATCTGTCAAGACATCTTCGTTGGACAAACTGCTGTACAGAATTAATCCAGAAATCGAAAACGTTGCCATTAGCCGACACAAAAGTGGACTTATGTCACCTTATATATGCCAGATTCTGAAAAATGTAAGGCACTAATTTGATTGTATATAACCTGTTGGAGAAAAGACGGCCTAATAATGGAATCATTGGGCTACAAATTATTTATTTTTACGAAACTTTATAGAAAGAGGTTAAGCTGCCAGCATTAATTGAAGATGTGAAGAACAGTGAACTTCCCAAGGCCCATGATTTGTTCCGCCCTTTACGACAAAGGGTTTATGCCGTTCTTTTTAATCTTCACCATCTCCAGTTTCTTGCAAAACAAAGAAATGAAAAGGTACCTACCATACAAATTAAGGAGACCCTGTACTGCCCATTACTAAAGTCCAACAAGACCCAGTTTGTAAATGCAGTCGAAATTGGCTGGGGTGTTCCTACTGTAGAGAGACTCTGGCTTGGGTGAGTTTTACTGATCACTTCATATCATAATGTGACTGAACAATATTTTAATATTTGCATGCGCCAAAACAAGTAACGAATTAATTTTTTTGTAACACAGAGATCAGGAAGAGTGCAAACGCAAAAGAATCAGAGCTTTTCTTACGATCTTGAAGTCGGATAAGGCTGTCATTCTTGATTCAACGTGTGTTCCCCAGCAGATGCTAGTTCTGGCATGCGTACTTCGGTAAGGGGTACAAATGGCTTACATTTTCTACTACTGCTTGGAATTTGTGTTGCTGTATACGGATAATTTAGCCGCTGGTGTTACCTGCTTTTTTACTATTCTACCGTCAGGTACATACTCGGGACCGAAAAGAAAGTTCTTCGCAAAAGTGAGCTTGAAGCTTTTATTGCACAAGCCTTTATACAGGACATGACAGATCCCACCATTGCTCAAGATATTGAGGTAAATTACTTTATAGTGAATTTCTGGGTATGAATTGTTTATTACGATAAACCTGCTAATTAACTGGGTACGTGTGTTCTTTCAGGTATCTAATTTGACGATGAGGGGAATCCATTTGTCTCATTTATTTATGGAAGGCTGTGAAATGGCACTGTTGGCTAATGACGCTTGTGGAGCACCTATTCCATATATGCTATTCTGTCCATGGTTATTTTTCAATGGAAAAGTGTTCAACTATATTCTAGAGCAACAAGCGCTTGGAAAGACGTTGGCTGAAATATGTGGTTTCAAAATGGATCTCGTTTTCAACGTTGACCAATTAATGATGGCAATCTTGGATGGTATTAAGGTTCAATTTGTGCCGCCACAGATACCTGCACCATATTTGTTTGCTAATAATGGTATGGCATCTTTAAGCAGTCTGAATTCTTCTATAGTTATGCGATTGCTTGGTGGCAACTAATCCATCAGTATTGTTTTACTTGTATGCTTACCAGCTCCTTTGATGACTCAAGTTCAAGGGCTCCACAGTCATCCATCCAATTTCACCTATATTCACCCTCAGTATGCTGGAACTGCCAGATCTGTGGCTCCTTTAACTCATTTAGCAGCAGCTGCTGCTGCAGCTACCGCTGGTGCTGGTAGAACACGCATTCTTGGTGCTAATTCAACTCTTCATTCAGGAGGCAACCCGTTTGGTTTTACTACGGCCAACGCTGGCAATGCATTAGCCGGATTGTACAATAATGCTGGCTATCAAGCTGCAGGGAATTTGCTGGGTTTACAAAGTAGGACAGCAAGTGCAGTTCCTCTGATTTCGGACATCCCTGGAAGGCAAAGACGAGTACAGCCTAGAGGGGGACATTTGGAAGTGGCCGGTATGATAGTAGGGTCTTGGGGGGCAAATTATGGTCCAAACGGGAATCTCGCCAATTCACTTGCTGCGAGGAATGTTCGTGTGCCAATGACTCCTGGAACGTTTAATCCAAACTTACAGGTACTACCGAAATAGCATTCAGATTCAAATTTCAGATACAAATTCAAACCGAGCAAAGTTACAACAGTGAGAACAATTACAATTCAAATCCAACACCTGTGTCGAATGTTAATTTTTCTGGGTTATGTAATGTTCAATTAATAATTCGTTTGCAAGAATAAGGGTTTTGGGATAAAAACAGTATTTAATAATTGTTGTTTCTTTTTGTTTGTCCCTAAAAGGTGAATTTATTTGATCAAATGCGAATCTCAGGGGCAAACAAAGTGCCAAATAGACCCGGAGGTCAAGGGGGGCAGTGGCATAAGAAAAACCAAGGAAAGAACCAGGTAGCAAATGTTTGAGAGATAAATCAGCTTGTTCCTTGCTGCTTCTCAATCTTCTCTTTACCAGTAAAGTTTACTGTATGAAATTTATTTTTAGAAGAAGCCCATTATGAAGAAGTCTGGAGAAACGACGGTGAAAGCAGTTAGCACAGCTAACGGAACTGTTTCCAATACAAATGGAGAAAGTACCTCATCCAAGTCGAAAGGTGTGACATTCAAAGAAGAAAGCGAAAACCCATCTAACAGGTTAGTCTTCTGTTCTGAAAGAGCGAAAAGGAATTAATGTAAGCCTTCTATATACTTTATTTAGAATGTATATGTAAATTTATTTATCAATTCAGCACCGACATGGGACCAGCCGATGGTGTCTCAGATATTCCACATGAAGATGGGGAAATGAATGATTCTAGTCTTGCCACAGACACAGTTACAAGTAAGTGACTTTATTGCCTGCGTGTGAGAAAATTTTTAAGAAAAGGGAAATGTTGATTCTTAGGAACCATATTAAGATATGTGTTTTTTGTTTTCTAGATGAGGCTCAAGTTGAAGTGGAGGGCTAATTTATTTCTACAAGATAATTCAATCAAAGAATATTTTGGCCAGTTTGGTATAATGATATGAATACTGACTACTACTTTGTGGTATTTTTAAACAAAACTATCACATAAAATCTATATAATACCATCCAATCCTACAAGCATGTATGTCCTGGAACCAAGTAATTTGCGTACTACCTGCTGTTTTCTGAACTTGTCTTCATGTTGAGCGATACACATGCTATGTATACAGATTTAATTTCTCAAAACATAATGCCAGAGACGACAGAAAGTAATACGAGTTCCAAGTTTCGAAATGACACACGATTATGATTCCTTGTTTAAACTTTCAGAAAAGTATCTTTGTCATGTTGTACAATACGCATGTTGACAATGCTTGCTGAGCCATTTAAATTGAACTCTAGAATGCAAAATTTGTGCTCCTCACGTTGGAGTTATTCAACAAGGTTTACATTGACCATCCCTCTAATAAATTGAGTAAAGGAAGTAGAATTTCATTTGAAAACTGAGTACTTTGCTACTCGGCTAAAATTGAGGATGGGCAGAAGTAGCACTAACTCCCAGGAATGAAATAATACCGACCGTAAGCAAATCCAGCAACAACGATCTCTATATATAACTAATATGATGAAACATGCTTGTGTGTATAAGGCACAACTTGCAGTTCTTTCTGATTCCTACTGATCATATTTGATTTCCCAAAAATGCAGCTGTAATAATGGTGACATGATCATTGAACCCGAGTGTTAACTGTCAATGCATTATGAAATTTCTTGTAGTAGAATCTTGCAAGTATCCGACTGCAGAAAGCTGAACCATGTTTGTCCAATTTTGAAGCAATTTGAATCAGTTAAAAAATACCAGAGAGAACATAGGAAAAAGTGTTTGAAGTAAATCGTAACATTTGAAATGTTTTCTTTCAAATAAAAGTTAAGTTTGTCACCGCAAATGGGTGCAAATAACGTTAGGATAATTCCAATGTATGCTTTTAATGAAATTCAAAGTAGCGTACAGGGAATGTCGCTTTGTTTTCCCTGATATTTAATAATATTGATAAAATACAGCATTGTCTCTTGTCGAGGAGTCAAGCGTAGTATGAATTCAAAACTAGTTGCGTTTTCTGCCGTAGTGTGTATTAATGAATGTTTTTGAGGTTTAAGCAGATTGATAAACTGTCAAGATTTTGCAGCACTGTAAAATCAGACATATGCGTATTCTAACGTACTGAAATTTTAGCGCAGAAATAGTTGGCTGTGTGAAAGAATGCTATGAGTAACTGTTATGTGTAATAATTATGTGCTTTGTAATTGATTTTATTTGCGAAAATCAAAGTTGCAGTTTCTGAGAAAAAAAGGTTTACTTGTAGTGACGCCTCAAATTTTCAAATATACATTATAACGCTAGTATGCAATTGTTTCATTGATGGCAAGATACCATACTCGAATGATTATATAGCGATCGTAGCAAAAAGTACACAAATGGTAGTATAAATGTAGTCGATTGATGCTATATTGTATTGGATTTCCAACATTTTCCATGTCTAATTATGTAATTGCAGCGTAGCAAACAAAATTGTTACTTACCTTACCCTGCAGCGGGTAATGTTGATCCCAATTGGATTTTAGTGGCCATCGATTTGTAATTAACTGCTCTATCTAATCTCTGTACTTTGGCTTAGTTCCTTCACCATAAATATCTAGTTTCCCTAAGAAAACAACCCAAAACGCTGGAGTAGACAAAACTTGTAAAAACCAGTCAAGCATTTGGCAATAGCGTAAAGTGTAGCTCTGATGATGTACGTTAGTATCTTATGTATAAATATCAACAAAATGTACCGGCGGCGGCTTCTTAACGGCAAGCATTTTGTAGCAACGGAGTGGATGGTCATAAGTTGCCGAGCGTTGGAGTTTGCAGTGCGGCACGTATTTCAAAGTTACATTTTCTTAGACTTACATTTCTTCTCTGAAAGCCCTTCCGCGGCAATCACGTTAGTTAATCAAATTATCTACAAATCCTACGTTTCATCGGATGACGCACCTGTCTGTCTGCTGCTTGACTTACACAAGAAGCAAGGAGAAAGGGTCCTGCTTAAATCAGCTCGATTTTTAGATGAACAAACTATTACACCAGATACACCATCCATTTGTTCTTTGGAGCTTTGAAGATTGCGCAGTGAAATTCGAGGCTTGCCTCTACACTACATTGACAGCTCTCTGGTTGAGTAAATATTTAGGTATAATGTGCCCCTTCTCTTCTAGGTCATCATATATGAAATGGAACGACTATTTAACTTCATGGGAAAATGTCACATTGTTATTGTTACACCATGTCATTTTCTCTTTCCTTATTCTGTTTAAGATTAGCACAATAGAAATAAAGTACATTGTATGGTTGGATGAAAAATTCGCTTTTAAATATTTATTTTCATACATCTTAGTTCAGTCTGTGGAAAAATCTGTATACATAAAAGCTACACCAATGAACTCTTAAACATTGTTTTCCGTCCTTAATCGAAGGAAGAATAACTAATAGTGCCATAATTAAGGGATAAAAAATTCACGCTTAATGGTGAACAGTATAAATACTTCCTCCATATTCAAATACACATGTATCATGCATTGGTAAATTGCATTCTCACGCGTATTATTAATACACATAGAGTAATCAGATCCAGATTATTTCCAGAGCTAACTACATATTTCGGTTTACTTCCACCGCAAAACCTGAGATCAACCGAGATTTCATATTGTGGCTATCAAGAAATTAATATAACACTAACGTCGCTTTTTCTTATCTCGTTTCTGACGATGATGTTTATGATGAGGCGAGATATGCGGACTCCCTTGATCGGACACCGAGCGCTCATCCTCGCTGCAATCTGAATCCTGAAATATTATACAGGTTAGCTTAGTCAACATGCACCGATTTTAAATTACCCTGAGGGGTAAATCAATCGTGTCATTGGTGTACTCTTACGTGGCAGCACTCTGACTTGCTATCTGGCATTATAATAACTGCTCCGATGCAAATTAGTTGAAATATTGCTCCAACAAATAACCCATAACGAAGAAACGTATCAACCACGTCTTCTTGAATCTCCATGTCGAGCTCTTTCGTATTCCTCAAAGATTAACCAAAATCAACAAAACCACTCATTATTTTAGCACAACCAAAACTAAATTGACAAGTACAATGGTATTCAGTTACTTACCAGCCCAATCTTTGCACGTTGAAATCTTTGGACAAGTATATCACCCTCCCGTAAAGAAAGTGGCAGGTGAAAGTAGTTTCAGAAACTTGCTATATACACGTGCTTTATAACACAGTTCATGTGTCGGAGTGGTTAACTAAAAAATCCATATTATCCAAAACTTATGTACAATCGATACACACTGGTGCAAGTTCTTCTTGTCACTTGGAAGTAGGGTATATACTATATACATAACGCGCGTAGAAGACTCGTCTTTCACCAGCAGTCCAATCCTCTAGCAATAAGTTACACTTTGGTCTCTTATTGCACTAAAATAGTCTGGAAGAGCTACAACCGGTTTACAATTAAAGTCCGAGTCAAATGCCCGAATATATTCGAGGTTAAATTTATTCGATAAGAGTTGGTAACCCTAACCTCCTATTTTAGCATGTAAATTTGCAAAACAACCTTCAATCCAGATTAGCTTCCATACCCTCGTAAATATGATTCATTGCAACCAAATGCTGTGTAGCTACATCCATTCTTAAAACAAGTTAACAGTGCGTTTGCATGCATATAATTTTAACTGTAAGAATCCAAACAATAAAATTGTAATTGCCTCATTCTTCTTCCACTTACTGGAGTCTTAAAATTCATGAATCTCACAAGCGGAAATTTGATTTTCAGCTAACTTCTTCTGCACGCACCATGAAAACTCATCATCCATCATCCTTTAGTTACGTCTTCACACATCTCAAGAAGTTTCGACATTTTTTTTAAACATTTAATATTGCTACAAACATGAATCTCCGAATCCGTGGTAGCAGAGGAGCAGCCTGGAAGCAGACTAAATGGCAAATGCAAACGCCAATATTCTCTCGGATGCAATCGTCTATGAGTCGAAGACCACAAAAGCTATATAATATGCGTCCAGTATTATACCATAGGAAACCACTCTCTGGTATGTTATTGTTAACTTGCTACTCCTTTTGACCGTGACGGGGGCGGTGTAAAAGACGAATAATATAAGCCTGCAGCCACTAAAGGTAGAAAGGCTTGCTTAGGTACTCTGATGTTATATACTGAAGTCAAATTCTCAAGCTGGTTAGGTGGCATGTGAAACACACATAAAAAGAGTGGAATTGAAGCAGATTCCTTACTGTACAAATCAGAAGCCCCTCACAAACCCCCCAGAGACGAGGAAGTATCCTCGGAGGTGCTTCATAACCTATGTTTCCCTATGTAACATTAAGGGTGCTTCCACTTTCAGCTTCAACAAAAATCATGAAAAAATTGACAAAGAAGCTTGCAGTAATCAAAATAATATAATCAATCATCACATTCTAAATATTGAGATAATATGTAAATCCTAAACGAACTTTTCTGAACGTTTCCCCAAATGAGTAACAACAGTCCAGCTACTCTGCCTGTACTCTTATAATAGTAGAGGACGTTTTTACATTTTGCGTTGCTATATACTCACCACACAACGAATTTCCAATCTGAAACCATCTAAAAGAACATGGCAAACTACACCTCACACACACGAAGTTGAGCACAAAATGTGAAGTAATATATCGGAGTAATGTAATGGCTAAAAATGCATGCGTATTTTATATACCTTAAAAGAAAGTGCGGCTGTGGCTCTCTCTGGCCCTCTGGCTTCAGGCTTGGCAGACATCTTTCGATTTTTAAACCTTGTATATTACATAGGCTATGTACTACTAAATGCTACTCTCCTAGCAGAGAGACTCCACAACGTTATTGGCTAAACGCTCCACAATTTACTTCTCAAATCCTGAATCTTTTCTGTGAACTCAACATTTACGTTGTATGCGAGAGTGTATATATACAACACTCTCTTTGGAGGCATATTACAAGTAGTTTTTCAAAAAATACATCACACACAAGCCTCACAGGATAACAATAATAATATTAGTTGATGTTTTGAGCTAATAATTTTTAACTGGCAATTTAGGAGGAATTAAGGAGTCCATTCGATCCTATGGGGTATCAAGTTACAAAATATCCTGCGTTCGCATCGATGGAAAATTGTACATCTACCTAATTTCATCGTTGTGCTCCCAACATTAAGTGCTAAAATAGTGATTTACGCCAATTAATCCTGCAATCCAGTGGTTTAAGTGTCACTTCAAAGTTTCGCTATTAAGTACATCAGTATAGCCACTGAAACATCAAAGTTGCAGGATTAAGATAACTCCTCTGTTCAGCACAGGTAAGCTAGCTTAATATCAATCAATAAAAATTTGTGCACGTTGAAGTTCTTAGCTAAAGAAACTTAAATGGACATTTCCGCAATTAAATTTCTAATTACTAAATTGACGGATGACGGTTGGACTCTGGACAAAGCGACATAAATCATGTTGCAAGTTTTAATATCTTGCAGAAGCGTCACTCTGTCTCATTTCTCACAAAAGTGAGTTGTTCAACTTCCTCACTATTTCTCATATTATGCCGTTAGGAGTTCAACGAAGTCGCTACGAAAGAGCGCCTAAAAGCAGATATAAAGTCAAAGCAAAAGTATTTGTCATCAAAATGTGCATCCAGCACAAAAGTTTAGTTTAGAGCATGGAAGATAGTTTAGTTTAGTGAAGATGACACGTTCCAGAGTTTAGAATTCAGTCCTAGCGATTGACATTTGATTGAAGGAAGTGACTTGGCAAAGTGTGCTGTGTTGAAGTTCCACGTTTAACGGAAGATTGATTAGAGTAGGTCATTCTCGTAATTTTTAATTGCAATTGGTTTGTCACATGAATACTGTTTGTTGTGAATTATGTTTATACTACAGTTAGGGATTTTCGATAATCAGCGATTGTTTTCCAGTTTCCAGGAAAAGCAAAGCGGTTAGTGTTCGTGCACAAGCAAGAAAGAAATGAGTCGAGCCTCAGATCATTTTTACGTGAAATGTCAGGAAATTAGTGGAAATATGAGTTTGTACAAGCATCCGACAACGTAAGTCTTGAAACACTTTTTTTAAAGTTGCACGATCCATTTGGTGATTAAATAGATTAAAATTAGAATTGGACTATTTGATTGTTTAATTCGTGCCCATAAATGCCTTAATCGACAATCGATAAACAATGTCAGAAGAAGTAAGTCCATCTCTGTAAGCAAACGCTCGTTTCAGACAGTCAGTTTTCCCGACACCCGAGGCTGTGAACTTGGTTTGGAGATAATTTTAGGAATTTTGGTAAATGAGTAGGCAGTTGACAGTTTTTAGACGAAAGGACACGCTTATCTACTTTTGGGGGCGTTCAGAAAGTTAGGAAAATTGTGTCTTCGCATCGGGCAGGAAGTGGATTGACATTATTGTAAATTCTACGGTACGTGATCTACTCCTACACACTTACTAAGTAATGGCATTTCACTATAAAAGGTGTAGTCGTGTATAAATGAAAACCATAATTTTGACAAATGTCAATGACATTTTCTGACCACTCCAGTTTGTCCGATGCATGACGGAGTTGGAGCTGGTGCAGTGCTCTCGGGCTTTGAGAAACTTAAAAACCCCCTCATCTCGTGGAAGGATTAGGGTTTTCAGTTTCTCAAATGTGAAAGATTTCATTAGTTGATGAATCCATGTTCACTGGTCACATGACATGGACATTCATGTTTATCTTTATTCTTCCTTGCAATGGAGCCCTTAATTTAGGGTTCATTCCTTCAGTCATGTATTATGCATTTCCGAAACCAAAATCCAATCCATAAATACATTCATGAACCTCAGAGGCACACTTCACTTATCTCTACCTTCATAGCGCGATGCTGCTTCATTTATTGCATAGAACTCATAGATAAAAATTCGGAGAGTCCCTTGCACTCGGGCCCGTGCACAGTGTACCTTTATATTTTACTTGAGAGAAAGCATTCATCAGCGAGATGATATACTTAGCGAAAGCATACCTTAGTGTTGTGTTCCGGTGAAACTCGTTGAGTTGGTCGGGAATAAACGGCAAGAAGACGAGTGGTTTATATTTAGAACAAAATTTAACCGCTTCCACTATCTCAGTACTCTGAGATTCACACTCTTGGTTATATGACATGCATTCAGGTACACATCTGCTTTCCTCATTGCTATCTCTCGCTTCGAGTGATTCAAATTATTGTTTCTTTGATTGCCGGCAAAACAAGGATGCACATCCCATTCAGATTGGCATTTGCTCTGCTAAATGATTGTCATAATAATACTGCGAGAAAGATTAAGTTATTATTTATGTAGGTGAGTAAAAGAACAATTTTAAGGTATATTATACAGTTTGGTATTTGGAGTCAAATGAGATACATACCTACTAAACATTTAAACATGGATGTGTCACACATCATGTGTGCATACTGCATACGATGCGAAGTATTCATCATTATTTTTCCGCAGTAAGTGACATTGTAGTAGTCAATGAGCGATATGACTTTGATGACTAATAACATGAAGCGATATGTAGGTTTTATAGTTTTAAATGGCAAACGGATGAATTTGCCTGAGTGAGGAAATCGAACGTAGGAATCACAACTCTGTTACTTCACTACTAGGGATCTGACTTCGCATAATATACTTGTAAGTTGTAGTATGCTTTCGTATCTAGAAAGTAAACATATATTTAGTCCAAATGTTTACATGTCACATGTAGTCGGTACATAATATATGTATGCATCAACTGTGGAATGCGATTGGATACATGGAAGTTTATTTATGAATATTTATGATAAATTGAGAAACGGAAAGAAAAAGTGTTGCAATGAGTGAGCGACTGTGTGGACGCTTGTGTTTGAGAAGTTACGACCGTTGAATGAATATCTCTGGATATACTATTTAGGACTTGTAATCATCAGTTGAACCGTTCAAAAGTATTTTAAATGCACACATACATTGATTACTTGCACTTGTTTATAGGCAATTAATACAAAGTCACGACACGCTACTCGAGTTTATTTGTGATTAAATTATGTGATTATATTTATATGCTGGTTTAGACCAAATAGCAGGCGCGGTACTCTCAGCGATATTATGTAACACTTTTTAAATAAATGCATGCAACATTATATTTCAATTTCATTATTGTCAGCAAAGATTAGACACTTGGATACATACCTAATGTATTTATTAAGTTTAGGTTGGCTACGGTTATAGTAAATATGCATACTTTGATGTTTTGGGCATGCATATTCTTTATGTATTGGAACTAGTATGCAGTTTTAGGCATGTGATATTCTTCTAGGCTTAATTGAAAAGTTAAAAAATCGTTGAATACGGATATCGAGTTTAGCAACACCTGAATTTGTATTAATTTTTAAATTGTCTCTGAGCTACGCTCGGAGGATCTGGAAGATTGTGAATGCCCAGCATTGTGTTTTGAGGAAAGTGTGACGTTGTGACAAGCAGAAACTAAAGGCGAGGTGGATTAGATTTAAAGGTCTTCGCAGTTTTCTGATCCCTTCAATTCTTCAATTTACACATTTGCAGCTCTCGTTTGAGGAGAATAGATTTATCGACTCTGTCTCTCTGGTTTTTAGGATTGTGAGTTGCAATTTCTGTGCATTCACAGCTACAAAAAGGCAGCATCGATTGAAAACAAAGTGATATTTTTGAAATTGTAACTCTTTGTACTGCACAAAATGATTCTATTATTATTACGAATAGGCGACAGAAATTTATTATGCAAGTCAAAATCACAACAATCAATCACGGTACTGTACGCATTCAGTACTCTTGATTCATTTTGCGGGTGTAATATACAGTACGGCGAAAGTATTTTTGGGAATGAAAATCACCAGCAAAGTTAGTAATTTATCGTTTATCCTACGCAATTCAGTTATAGCGACATGTCCATCATGGTGCACGGTGCTACTTTTATATTTTAGCTTAGCAGAGACTTTAGACGAAGTGTAGTAGTAGCTCTAGTTCGGTCCGCCCGCCAATCCCAGTTTATTGATCGATCGCTACTCCTCATTGCATTTGAATGCGAGAGTGAATTTACCTTGCTAGGTAGTTGTGTGATTACTTATGTCAATCCATCAAAGTTTACTTTTGAAAGTTGGACTGGAAACAATGATTATTTCGAGATAGCTTGTTGTATCTCACTTCTCGACAAATTATAATTGAGTTTACTCGCACGTCTACACTGCTTGATGTACATAATTTCCTGAAGAAACCGGGAAGCAGTATTGTTTGCAATTATTCAGGAGTAATAATATTTATTATGTATACCAATTGTATAGAGCTTCGATAACATTCCGTCAAGCACAGGAGTCAAGATAATTTACCTAAGAGTTGTTGTAGGCCTCTTCCTTATGTTTCTTAAAAAATAGATTTTCTGAGTAAGAATATTAATTTAAATTCAACTAAATTGGAATGAATTACATGTCATAGAAGGAATAGGAATTCAGCGCTTTTGAAATTTTTTTTGACGGATTTTGGAGTTGTAGTAGTCTCCTCATTATTACCATAATAAAAACGTACATATATCGTACATGTGTCAGTCAAGTTTTCAATAAGTTTGAAGTTTGACTTAGTATGAAAAACTTTTTTTCAGGCAATGGCAATACCATTCTCAACCTTTTCCTATAGGCAGTTTTTTATGTGTGCATTGTGCATGTCCGTTCTACCGTCGCATTTCGGAATGACTCGGTCAGTCTGCGTCATTACACGATATATAGCGATTAAATGTATCCCTCTCTTCTTGCAAGCAATGTAAGCTCTTGTACTTTTCGCTGCACACACAGAGTGCACAGATTTTTAGACGTAGCGCATCAGTCGGAGAGGCTGTACAAAATTTAATGTGAATGCTGGAGAGTGAAGAAAAGAGTATGTTGTACTGCTTTGCTGTGATGTTGATAACTCGCACAAACTAAAACCTTCGCTTACTGAAAGACACGAAAGCAGTATAGATCTGTAGTATGAGAACCCCTGCAATCCACTCATTTCAAGTAACAACAAAACAACGCAGTTTCTGCTGGTATGTAGATTGTACCGTATGTTTTGTGTGTATATATGTACCTACATTTTTCCTACCTTGATGTATACCACTGCACTCTCATGCTGTGAGTTTTTTAAGGAGGGAGGTGGGGGTACGTACGACGTACACAAGCAGCTATTGCGGTGGCTTCTAGGATGCTTGGGTATGATATTTTCCACCTGTGGTAGAATTCAGAGAAAAATTCGTTCCCTGGATGTGATGTTGCATTGTTGTACGCTAGCTTGTGTGTGGAGAATAGATGTATATTACGTGAGGATGAATTAACAAACAGCAACCCTAGAATCTCGAATGATTGGGATGGCAAGGAAGGGGAGTTCACGTACTCATGACACGAGCGTGTGTATATGCTCAATATGATACACTTATTATGAGGTATGGAATAGGTAAGCAATAGTAGTGCGCATTTAGGTAATGGTATGTGTAGTATACATCGATTTTTTATAGGAAAAAAACTAGACTTCACACAGCTATTGGGAAGTGAATGGATACATAATGTGTGACGTGATCAGTTTATCACAATCACTCGAAATGCTTCGTAAGATGTTGAGAACGATCGTAGTAGCTGATCGTCGATGTACAACATAGGTTGAGTGGGAGGAGGGCACGGAATTCCCTTCTCCTTTCTGTACTTAGTTGTTCTTGTGAGAACGAGCGCTCCTGCCTCAGTATTTTGCATGACGAGAGGCAAAGGAGTATGGGAAGTACACGACGACGTTCTTCCTCGCAAGTCGTGCATACCTTGTATTTTGTAAACAAAGTTTTAAAACGCAAGAATATTACGTAAAGAGCGCATTCGCGTCTACTTCTTACACTTGTAAAATGACTCAGTTGAACTCGCTCAAAGAAAATCGTAGAGGAGAAAAGAGCGCTTGTGTAACAAACATAACAGGATTTTTAAACACGGATTCATGTATCCGTATGTTTATGTATGTATATGATCGGTCACAATGCTCGGATTATTTGGAGGATATCATATACAACATTTGATTTTATCAAAATATGAATTTGCGTATGGATGTTAACACCAAAACTAAAACACATCTACATCTCTTTCAGTATGTATACAGTTTTTGTTAGTGTGCTGTCACGTATGAAATTTTATACAACAACATCAAATTTGCGTTTTCCACTGTGTTTACATGGGCATACAGCAGAGGCAGCAGGACTGGCAGGAGTATTATACTCCTCCGATATACTCCGAGTATATATACCTCTCCCTAGTCATTAGTAGTTAGATTTGGCTTTTGAATTTATAAATCTGCTCAGGAATATATGTATGATATCATCGGAGAGTACTAATGAAATACCAAAATTCAAAAACCATTGTTGTTTAGTTTTATCTCCCTACAGATTTGTACAGGTTGGATTGGTTGGAATGCATACACATAATGATAATGGTCAAAGCTCACTATAAAAGGTATAAATAGTTTCAGTTTCAGAATATCACCACCGACGAAATGAATTTTATGGCTGTGTGCTTGCATTAGGATTTGCCTTTGAATAACATAATCGGGTAGATTCTAAAGCTGTTACTGCTTATCCTGCCGGAGGTTTTTCGACTCCCGGGTACTGGGCTTTTTGAGAGACTCAGTTTGAGTAGTCTTATCCCCGAGCGTCGATAATGTTTGTCGAAAAATTATGCATATATGTTACAGTGCATTCATGGAACCTGTACAGCGTACTCTGATGTAATCATACCTAAAAGGTCAAAGATGGTTATAATGGTTCAATTGATTGAATACAAAAAATCAGGTTAGGTTGAATGGGTTAAGAAGTCAACGAGGTCGGTCATTGCATTTCTGCTTCAGATTTCTGGAAAGTCACGGAGTGGCAAAAACTGTGAATTTGTTCTTTTCTTACATATTACGAGTATACGATGGTTATGAGTGTAGGTATGTAGAATGCTTTTTAGCATTTTGTTAATGAAAACCGAATCTACTAAATACTATGGTTGGTAATACAGCTATAGCACTGTAATTAATATTTAAATATATCACGAACCGGGTTAGGTTGGATACTGATATGAAATGAAGTTATGGTCTAGATACTTGTTAGTTGTTAGGCATATTGCATGACTCCCACTGGGGTCCGACTGAAGGTAACAGCATTAGCCAGCAGACACCCTTGTCGCGTGACATGACATTGTATCTGGAGGAAGTTGACAAGTTTAGACGGTTTTTGTAATGTATGATTATGATAAGCTATATGCTATGAAATGCCAAGGTGATTGATACTCAATTTGTATTGTTCACAGGTCACTAGTGAAATGCATCAATGGAAGAAAAGTGTTTACAACGAGAAGCGGAGATGGCTGAAACTAGAAAAGTTTCCGGTAGCCGAGAAAAAAGACTACAATTCAAAGTGGGAGCAGTTTAGTGATGTGTTTGTTGCAACAACTTGATGATGTGGAAATCAGAGAATTTATGTGGTTTGTAGAATATATAATCCGTGTTTTAGACAATATAGTGTGTCTCAAAAAAGATGAGCCTCATGAATTATCTCGGTGCTGTGGCTTCTGCAGCTGTAGAAGCCGCTACTGCCGCTGCAATTCAAGGCCAAGGCCCTTTAGTGACGAATGCGACGGGAACAAGTACCAACAATGTTAATAGAAATGAAGGCCCGGCAGTTGTATCTAAAGCTACCACACTTACTAGTGTCGACGGAGCAGGTCGTGCGAGTGTGGCAGTTCCGCAAGGACTTCCTGGCTTTCCGGTGGTTCCAATAACAATCCACCATTCGTCAGGACCCAGCGGACAGATTGCTTATGCTGTCCAAGCAATTTCCAATGGATCCCTAAGACTTGCGCATCCGCATGGTAAAACTGCAATTTGCAGTTCTTACTATAAATTACATATGAAAATACTATTCTTCAGGCATATTTGTTCTGAACCATAAACGCGAAAGGTGTCTCCAGGAATAAATTACACAATTTACTGAAATACAATTTTAATATTTATAGTGTCAGGGGCTCAAAGGACAACCTTTACGGTTCACCCAGGCAGCGTGGCGCTAGCAGGTCAAGTTCCAGCTCAGTTTTCTGTGGCGACCGGGACGCCCCCTCAGCAGACGGTGGAAATTCGCTTACCTCATTCTCCTCCAACGATATCTCCGCAAATAACTGCGCCCGTAGGATCTCATGTAGTTGATAAACAGCGAGGTGTTTTTCAAGTTAATGCCTCGTTTAGGGGTCCGCCACTCCCTGTGACGAATATTACTCAAGCAAGTAGGTCTCTGATGGAGCAAGACATTCGACGAGAATTGACCTCCGACTCGATTCGTCTTAAGGCTCCACTTTCGAATCTCAATACATCACGGCCTTCGGTGTTGATGAGCCCTCGCAGCAATGTACCCCAAGAATTTATCCCACATCCGGATCCTGCAGTGGCATTGTCCATTGTTTTGCAAGATCACAATTATACATTGCCAAAGCGTTTGTCGCCAGCCCCACCACCACCACCAACTATCTCCAGACATCAAACTCCGCCAGAGGTCTCAACACCGGCAATGCCAATTATTCATCGGTCAACCTCACCGAAGTTGCACTCGACTCAACATTTTGGATTGCACTTGAACCCAAAACCATCACTTTATGGAAGTGCAAGAGACATGAGTCCACCGGTTAACCCTAAGGCCAGGCGGCCTAGATCAACGTCCCCTGTAATTGTACCTGCAAGAAGGAAGAGAAAACCGTTTGAGAAGAAAGAGAAAGACATTAGTGATTTCCATAAGAAGGTGGGAGTACCTGGTACAAAGCGAACGCGAAAGCATATTATGGAACCTTCGGTTCTGAATAACACAGTCCCTCCTTTCCCCATCACGGATGTCCCCGAACCGATCATAAGCTCGTTGAGGTTGAAAACCAACATCAGCATTCCTTCGATAGAGTCTTCAAAGAGAGGATTGAAGAAGAATAAAGGAGAATTACCTCAAGCTACTCGTAGAGAGAAGACAGGTGACATGAAGGAGCTTGAAGAAAATATACAAATCAACAAGCGAGACAAACTTGAAGATTTGAGAGAGAAGCTGGCGCCATCGTTTAGCGTGGCGGTTGAAAAGGAAGAAGAGAATGTGGCATCTAGCAATAAATCCAGCATCAATGTACAAGTGGCGGAGGATTGGTACAATAGCGAAGGAATAACAAGATGCATTTGTGATTACTTGCATGATGACGGTTTTATGATTGCCTGTGATAAGTGTCTTGTGTGGCAGCATGTGGACTGCATGGGAATAGATCGTAAAGACCTTCCCGATGAGTATCTCTGTGAGCTCTGTAATCCACGGTGGGTGTCAAAAGCACGAGCTCGTGCGATTCAGACGCGAAAGAAAGAAATGATAGAGTTAGGTGTGCTAGATGACTCCACAGTTGGCGATAGTGATCAGGACAATGGGGATAGATTCCATACTGTCGCAGGTCCCCAAACTCAGGACTCCTCCAGTGACGCAGTGTCCCCAATGAAATCCTCGGGAAAGCTTAAAAGAAGAGGAAGGCCAAGTCTTTCAAACGGTCAACCTTTTTCTGATAGCGACAGCGAAATTCATTCAGGACTGCACTCTCCAACTGCCAAACGGTCAAGAAAGTACAGCGGAAAGAAGGGACAGAATCTCATCTCTCCGGATGATAGCCCTTCAAAAATTGGGACGAGAAAGCGAAAATCCGTTGAACCTAGAACGAAGAGGAGTTACACACGTCGGAATACGATTTCATCTCCGTTGTCCAGCCCATCCATGGACGATACAACCGGTGAAGACCATCAGGAATTTTCTACCGAAAATGGGAATGGCCTTAATCATTTGGACGATGGAATTACAGAAGATAGTAGCGGTGAACGTGCCAGCCACAATCTGAGCGGGGAGGAGCAGTTAAAAATGGAAGATGCATACTCAAGAAGTAGCAGTGAAGGTTTGCTAGCAAACAGTGAATCACGGCGCAAACGGAAGCAGGTAACTAACTATTACTATTTCTTGTAGCGTGCTGCTTTTTGTGGATTTTTATGCGTTGCAGAGGCACATATTATATGTAAACATGTTGTATTTATTTCCTGTTTCAACAGATTTTCAGAGATATCCCTAATGGTGATATAAGTCCACCTCATATCATTTCTTCAAGTTCTCCTGGTGTATCAGAAAAGCAATCAGTGACAAAACCTCGATCTCCAAGCTTTGACAGGACGCCTGGTGGTCCAGTTTTGAGCAATAACAATTCAGCTTCGAGTAGCCCAGAACCTGCCACTACCATTTCATCACTACATGTCAATGTTAGCAGTAGTCTTCTCAATTCCGCACTTCTGTGCCCGTACACGTCCTCTCCTTATCTGGATAAATATGAAGAGGCCGTAAATTCAGTGTGTAGCTATTCTCCCGAGTTGAGGGCAAAGCTACTGAAACATCATGGGATGGGAACGAACTCTACTCCGGACTTTACGCCACTCTCTAGTGATGTGAAGAAATGGAAACTTGGGGTAACCAGTTTAGAAGGTGGAAAGAAGTTGAAAACTTTGCTGGCTGCAGTGCGCGTTGAGCCCGGTGACGCTGTCATTGAGTTTGTTGGGAAATTTTTGATGCTAACTGCATTCAATCCAACCAAGTAAATTCTCCTTACAGTAATTTTCACACATTTTGTTATATGCAGGAATAAATGCTCATTTTTATTTTGTTTGTGATTTTACAGCAAAAAGGCAAGCCAAAGTAATCTCAACACGATCACTCCAGAGCCTTTTGCCTTTTTTCACCAAGTTCCGAAGAATGGCATGTGCATCTGTATTGATTGTCGGAAGTACGGCAACGATGCTAGGTTTGTCAGACGATCATGCACCCCAAATGCTGAGATTCGTCACATTGTTGGTAAAGGAACAATTCATGCGTATGTCGTGGCCACGGCGAGTGTCGATGTAGACGAGGAAGTAACAATTCCTCATGAATTCAAATCAGTAACTTGCAACAGCATGAACTCAGTTGTTCAAAGCTACAACGTGGCGTCACCACCCCTTCCTTGCGCCTGCTCTGATCTCGAAACCTGCAAAGCAGTTGTTCCAGATGCTGCCGTTGTGGATGTTCCGCACAAGAAAAACGGTGTGCTCATCAGTCCCACATCCTCATCATCGCAGGAGTAAGTTGATTTTGTTAATTTATTCATATATATATAATAACAAATCTAGACATTTGATTTGTATTGTACTTGAATGAGTACTGACTGGCATTACAAATTACTTGTGACTTTTCAGAACTAAGGAAAGAAAGCGTCGAATGAGTTCCAGACGTACTTCGTCCATTGATAAGGAACCAGTGGAAATTCCGAAGACACCACAAGCCGCAGCATCTCCGCCGCAAGTGGTTAATAATGACCCAAAGGTGGAAGCAGTCAAAGGATCCGCAAATACCAACTCTACCTTTGATGAAGGCCTCGACCAGTCACCTCCAGCGAATTCAATGAAGGACAGGCCTGACGCCAGAACCACAAGAGCTAGAACAATTGCTACTTCTGCTGTTTCAGAGGATGTCTCTGTTTCCAAGAAAAAGGTTGAGAGTGTGGCAACACCTCGACAGAGAAACAAATCTGGAACAGAATCAAATCAAAGCGCGCCTGCAAGTAGTGCAACTCTATTTGAGGGTCACTCCGCTGACTCACACAAGATGACCAGAGAAGAGAGAAAATTGCAATCAGTACTAAAACTCATTGAGAGGATGGAAAGCAATCAAAAGAAGAAAGAAAGTCGGCAGAATCAGAAGAAAGACAGGAGTAAGGACAAAAAGTCCGATGATCGAGAAACGGACCAAGACGATGACTCTCAGTCGGCTCAGACACCGGTGACTCTGGCACCAATCCGGTTCGCGCCTGTTGGTAGCAAAAAGAAAGGAAGAAAACGTGGGAGATCTAGTAGTGGAAAATCATTGAATAAGCCACAATTGATCCACCAAAGAAACTCTGGTAGTATTGCTGACTTACGCTCAACATCAACCGAATCAGACTTGAATTCGGCGGACGAAGCTGCCAGAGCAGGAATGTCACCGCTACAGGAAAATATGGGGCCTAGCTTTAGACTTCCCAAGAAAAAGGTACATATATAATATAATTATTCTGGAGGACTTCCTTTTCGAGTAGATGATTAACAGTCACTAACTAAATACTTTTTGTTGCTCTGTTAGGAAATGATGTCAGAGTGGAGAATCGGAGGCCACCCTTCTCCAACGCTACCGTCTCAGTACATGAGGAAGATGAGTACCAACAATACGACTACTGGTGCTACTACTCCACCTGTGCAATCATCAAGCGGGGCGTTCACTCCCACAAACAATTTCCTTGTAGTACCGGTTGCAAATGGGAATGTCGACAACGCATCAGCTAAAAAGCGTTGGCTTCGTCAAGCCATCAGCGAAGAAATTGATCCGTCATCAGCCCCCAGTCCAAATTCCAGACCAAATTCGCCTGTTGGTGTAGAGTGTTTGGCACCCCTAAAGAAACGACGATTGGCACGCGCGTCCATGTCCTCAGAAGTCAGCAACACCCCTCCTTCGACACCCAATAATCCGGACGTGGCTTGTTTAGAGATGGATGCGGAGGGCGAGAACGATTGCGAACAAAGCATGGATGCTAAAGACGAGGGGTACACTGATAGTATCGAAGCTCCAACTAGAAAATGGTCGTGTTCGGAGGTTTCTAGTGCTGAAGAGGACTTGGATGATTGCGACAATTTTAAAGGTGAAAATAATGAAACAGATATGACAAATCTGGAAGGAGAGTCGGAAAATTCTGAATCCGCTGAGAAAAAGGACAAGAAAATCGATAATCTGGAGAATCGTCGAAAGAAAAGTTCTGATGGGAGCACCCCACGTCGAAGCAGATGGGATCAGGTGGATGCTCCCGAACCGGTGACATCTAGCGCGATGGGCTCACCCGTGAAATCAACTGAAATTGTGTTGGATTATGTGCGTAATCCTGAACACTATGCCAAACTTACCGGTGCGACAGCTTTTGATCACGATAAAAGTGGTGGCAGTCATATTAAAGATTCCTCTCCGGCAAAACTGGATGAAACAGAAGTATCAGAAAAAAGCAATTTATTGAAATCCGTTGGAAAAAAGAGAAGCGTGAACAATGTAGTTATTAAAACTTCCCCCGATGAATCGGAATGTGACCTACAGATTCATGGAGCCGGGTTGGATAGTGTTGAATCTAGTCCCAAAACTCCTTCACAGGTTAAGAAGAAAGTAAGCAATGATTTTCATATAGGTTTTATATGTCTAATTGTTTGCAATGAATTTTCATCGAATTTTAATTAATTTTGTGATTTGACGATGAATTTTCAGTTGTCAATGGAGGAGTATTTTAAGCGTAAAATGGAAGGAAAATCTGATGAAAAGTCCGCAGCTTTAAGTAACGTGAGTACAGCTTTAAATATCATGATTGGCAATGACTCCAATTCCTCGGATGCGTTTACAATGAGTACTAAAGAAGCCTCAAGTCCACAGTCGGACGATGACCCAATAATCCGTGAAAGTACGAATTTGCACTTTATTTGTATACCATTCTTATACATATAATACGTGTGTGAGAACCAGTTTTGTCAGATTGAATGATCACGGCTTTAATTTTCAATCCGTTTGTAATTTACAGCTCTACAGTTTAGTTCAACTCCCACTCTGGCAGAAAGAAAACGAGAAGAATTGGGAAAAAGGTTGAGCAAAAGTTTTGGGATCCGTGTACCCGAATCTGACGCGGCGATGGAATCTGCTCATGTTATTGAAAAGCAGAGTACGGTGACAGCTACATTACCAGCGCCGGCTTGCGTCGCATCCCCCAGAGAGTCCGTCGAGAAATCGAAACCTAACGGTAAGAATAAGTCTATTTAAATTTACTACATGACTTGCGAATGTAAATGTAGGTAGGTTAAAATGTATAATTTTTCTTTGTAGGGGATGTTGTGGGTAACTACATGAGAAGGGAGAATGTTAGTTCTTCTAATCCATCTATGATTGGCCATAGACTATCAGTGCCAACACCAGCTGCTCTGAAACAGTCTGGAATGCCACCACTACCACCTCACTTGTCTCCGTCACCTTTAGCACCCAACTCTGGAGTAACAAATACGCCAAATGGGGCGACCAAGTTGACTCTTAGCACAACGCCGAATGGCTATGTACCTAATTCTACGTCTTCGGCACCTCAGAGTGGATCTTCATACAGAAATTACCGGGGTGCATCCAATGGTCCCTCGAGTTATCAACAGAATCGGATTTTACTCACAGCCGGGCCTAGTAACCAGTCTGGAGTTAGCTCATCCACATCCGGTCCGATTATCGGTGGTGTACCCGTTGGTAATTTAATTCCACCGCCACCCCCTCCAACGACGCAGGGAACAGCAGGGCCTGCTTTTGGAAAGGGATTTTACAATAAAAAGTTTTTTCCGTCATCATAACCAAAGAATATTCCCGTTCCCAAAAAAGGTATAGGAAAATGAGTATGGCAGGCTGTCAAGTTGATGATTGGACACAGCTTCCAACACGCTAATACCTATAAAATTGTGTGTTATTATAGATTTACTTGTTACATTTTATGGAATGTTTCTGCACGTACAATGTTATAGTTATAACTAATAACTATATGCAGTTGAAGTTACTTTGACTTTAAGTCTAGTTTTGTTATTAAAACATTGCAAATTGTAACGGTCAGAGTTAAGTGCGTTAAGGAGGAGGAGCGTCATTTTGAGAGTACAAATTTTTCTAAATTTGTAAATACACGCTTTTGTAATATTTTTTGTTAAAACAAGTTCGTGTAGCTTAGATGGTGTTTAATGGGTAGTTATCGAGTTGAAGCATACTTAATTGTAAGTAACCAGCTACAAAATTACGTGACGTTTGCATGTAACAATTTAAATGAAATCGATATCTTTCAATATCTGTAAGGTAATAACTACATCTAGCTTTTAGGTATCAACTACTTTTGCCGAATGATCTAAACATTTTTGGAAATAGTCAACAGAGACGACTTGTGCATTTATAAGAATTTTTGTCAACAGTAAGCATTTTTTGAGGGGCTGGGTTTGCATTTTCGTAATCGTTAGCATTTTTATTATTTAGCGCAGTTATTGTGAAACTTCTGTCAGAATACTGCGGATCATAAGGTTTTATTGTAATGTCGGAGAGAATGTTTTAGTTTTAACTCAAAAGTACGACGTCAATTTGTTTTACAAACTGCAAAATTTTTCTAGCGTCGGCGGAGTACATTACATACTAGGCACTGTTTTATCTCGTACGTCTGCCAAGTCACCGTTTGGATAATTATATAGGCACAGTTTGTTTGACTTAAAATTTTAAAACTTTCATCACGTCGAGCAAAGAAGTTTTTCCCTCCTTAACCAAAATCCAACTTATAAATATAGATTAGGAATGGAATACCTAAGTTTTGATATCGAAATGTAGTGGCAACCGAATGAAGGAAAGCTTGGTGCTGAGATAAAATAGGAGCGTAACTAGAGGTGTAATTTGCGAGTAAATGTATTGAAGTCGTATTTATAATATTACGAACTTTAAGGGTAGTAAGTGTAGGAAATTCAAGCACTATACTCGAAAGCATTTATATAATATACTATAAAGGGTAGTGGATATATAAGTTTCGACGGTGTTGGAGTAACAAGAGGTTAGGGGCGGTTTTGTAACTGATGGGACTGTTGCAGATAATTGGGAGAGAATGAGCGGATAGTTAAGTACACACATAAATATAACAAGTTTGGTGACAGGATGCAATTTTAATGATTTTGTCATATTATATTTGTATACCAGAGGTATAAGCGGAGCATAGATAGGTAACATGTACATACGGTTTTTGATGTGCAACATATAGGTTGTAGGTCTTGTTACAGTTTACTGTATGTACTACTTGTAAAATATGTAGATACTACACCGTTTGGTCAAGAGGTTTAAACAATAGTTTTACGTAGATGAAAAACTGTACAAGAACTCGGATTTATGAAGTAAGTGTTTCACATACATGTACATATATTCATTAGTAAGAAATGTATAGTATTCCCGTAACTGTTGTAAATAGGCGTAAATGGAAAGATTTTAAACTTGTCTCAGTTGTACATTGTTATACCTTATACATATATCCTTAACATGATTACCCAACCCAACTATAGCTATGGTTTATATTAAACAGTTGTATCAATAATCCTACTTTCGGGATGTCACTTTTCTGACGAAAAAATATGTAATTGGAGTGGAATTATCATTGCCGATGATGATAGTTCAAGTTTATTAAAATGTTATTAGAGCGGACTTATTCTATTCTATATTAATAAAATCAGCAGAAAGATGGTCGTTTTCAATATGAAATATTGAATGTGAACAACTTTGGTTTTTTTACTACCGGCATCGTTTTGTCTTTTTCGCTGTTGTGACGTTTCCCTTTGTGTCATGCATAAACTTTAATTGTAATGATAATAATTATGGAGTGTCCATTGTTTGTTTTCACTCAAAAGTAAGGTTTAACTATTTATTTTAACAATTACATCATTTTTCAAAGGGACAGACAATTACAAGGCATCACCCCATTTCCAATAATACGCTTTAACAGATTCGATTTCAGTGGTTTGTTACAAGATTCAGTTTAACACTGGTTGTAGGTTGGACGGAGTTCCCTGTAACCACCTTAAATAACCTTTAATTCTTTACCAATCTTGGTGAAGGCGCCAATCAATTTGTCGATTTGTTCCGGCGAGTGAGTGGCAGAGATTTGAACACGAATACGGGCCTTTCCAGTGGGAACAACGGGGTAGCTAAAAGGAGTCACATAGATCCCTTCTCCTGTGGGGACGATAACACAAGTACTGCATTTCATATTCAATTCAAGTCACACAGACTTAAATAAGAACCAAACGATTTCTGCGAATAACTTGCATATACCCGTGATGCGATTGTTACTTCAACTCACCTAACATTTTTTCAGCCATTTGCCCAGCGAGCTTGGCATCGCCCAGGAATACAGGAGAAATACTGTAAAGGAGACAGTGAAAGTGGTGAAAACTTTTAATGGAAAAAAGTGTTTAATACATGTAATACGTCGCTACTCACGGATGATCATCTCCCATAATTGTAAATCCAGCACTTTTCATTCCAGTTCGAAACTGCTTTGTTCCTGCAGCAAGCTTCTCCGTCAGTCCACCAGCTTCAATCAAGTCAAACGACTGAAAAGACGGAATTATATCGAGCATTATTTGAGCGGAGCGAAAAATAAGTGAAGTTGAAATCCTCAAATGGTGTCACTCAAACCTTGCTTGCAGAAGCAACCACGGCTGGAGGAAGCGAATTGGAAAAGAGGTATGTGCGTGACTTCTGCCGTAAGAATGTTATAAGCTCTTTAGGTCCGCATGTGTAACCTCCGGAGGCACCTCCAACTGCTTTTCCCAAGGTTGAATTGAGAATGTCAACAGGCTTGCTTCCGGTGTACTCTTCGGTACCTCTTCCTGTGGAATCATGACACGGCCATTTTTAGCCATTCTTACAAAATAGAACACTTCTATAATATAGTAATAATTTCACATTAACATTTACCCGTCTTTCCCAAGACGCCAGTTCCGTGGGCTTCATCAATGAAGACGAGAGCATCATACTTGTGGGCAAGTTCCACCATTTTTTTCAAAGGGGCAACCGTGCCATCCATCGAAAAGACCTGATAAATAAGCATTCCACGTCTATCAGCAAACTTTTGCACTAATGCATGTAAATAAATCTCCGTAATTTTATGGAAGACTAACCCCGTCGGCCACAACCAAGCGTCGTCTCGCCCCGGAGGCTTTTGTTAAGTGCCTCTTGACACGCTTTCACCACTTCTGGATGACTCTGCAGGAAAAAGTACAAGAGAGAACATTTTTTAATCAAATTATTTCTTAGCATGCAAAGTAGACAGCCAGTCACAGAGGCTACTAGCTTATCATACACTTGTGCTGCCTTACCGAGAGTCCAAGATAGTTATTTGCACAGAAGTTGAGGAGCTTTCCCGAGACTCCTGCAACACAGACTTCAGGCCCTTGCTTTGTTGTAATAACTCGCTCTGTTTTCCAAGTGCCTGCTTCACGAATTGCCTGTACGTATGAATTCAAGGAAATCAAGGTTAGAATACATTGTCGCAATGCCAATGCCCCACATGATATGATAGACGAGCCCTTCCTAATTTCCCATTTTTTAAATGTTGTTACCTGCAAATCGTTAGTTAAGTCGGACCTCAAAGCAGCTAGCGCTTTGCTGGAGTACTTCCGAGCATTGCTGGTAGGATTGAGACTACGCTTGAATGCGAACATTTTCACCGTTCCTTGTGGGAAGAAAAGAAAAGCAATTTGAGATTAGTGAAGCCTTCCGATAACTACCTTTGCGTCTATATACAGCAGCCAAAAATATTGCATACGGGTGGATTTGCTTGCTTTTTTTCCTAGTGTCTAAAATGTATGAAAATCCTTGTTTTACACTTCGATAAAAGGGGGCTAAAGCGTCAGGTCGAATTTTGGGTATGAACTTTCACCACTAAAATTATAAAGTGCAGTTTGGAGAGAAAGTGCATGGAGCAGTGGGAAACATTTCGTCATCAAAACAGAATTCAGGAATAAAAATTATTCTCACTAAAAGTTGACAGGTATAAGAAACCGTCTGCGTTTCTTAGTGACGATAACACCTGTCACGGCCGACATCCAATGCATGCGTATGCCACCGTATGCAACTCACCCGGTAGAGTTGAAAATTCCCGAGAAACTTTGCAAATCAACGACTTGGTGATTTGAAGCGTAAGACGGCCTCCTAAAAAGTCAGCGTTGTCAAGTGGGTAATCTCCTATCCAGCTCTCCAACCAAATGCTCCTTCACTATATTACTGCATACAACTGTCAGAAATGAAAGAAACGTGTATTCAGTTGTCAGATCTGCCTGATCGTACGATCGTAACAAGTGTAAGACTCCTCTGATATGCAGTTCGCACTTCCTCGAAACAAGCTCTCGAATAAAAAGAAATGATGGCTGTCCTCACTTTACATGTAAAAATAGATCGGTCGGACCACTATTGTAGATATTAAAGATGACTATGAATGCGAATGGAACTGCATATTACGGAGGTATTTTGTGGAAGCATAAAAGTTATATTTTCACCTTGACTCTCTCGCTCGTTCCGTCTTTATCGACGCGCTGCCTGGCAAGCAAGCTTCTGATATTGATATCGTGAAGAATAGGTCTAATAAATGCTACCTGATTGTTTTCCTATCGAAAATTGTGAGAAGGCATTTTGGTATTAGTGTTACACATCTAGCGTGTAGGAATAAGTCAATCAATTGGGCCAACATGTCTTACATACATTTTCATGAAAACGCTTTTATTGATTTTGCTTCCAGTTAGGTTAGGAGTCAGCAGAGTTTCACAGGTAGACATGGGAGACCTAATGCTTCGTTTATCATGCATATATATTGCTATAATGACAAACTCAAGCGTGGTCCTAGCAGACGTCTCCCTCTTCCCGTTCCAGTCTGCCAGCATACCTGTGCCAAGTGGCATAACACAATACCTCTTGTTATTGTACATCATGCACGCTACATGAATGCGAGTTGTGTATAATACGATTCGTAATGAGAGCTGTGCACATTCTCCAATCGAAGAAATTATGCAAGAAAATTGCAGTTATTACTCGAGACCGGTTTCATGTAAAGTAACACTTGAGCCACCAGATTCATTTTAATAGTTGCTACTACAAACAGCCCCCTTGAGCCTATGTAGGTTTTTACCATGTACCATTTTATCGTGTAGAATTGTATTCTGTGTGTATAGTATAAACTTACACCAGTCTATAAACTTTTTTAATGTCCAATAAAATGCTACTTAAAATGAATACAGCCTGAGCTGTAGAAGTCAACTGGATTAATTAATGAGTGTATATCGATTGTCCTGAAAAGATAAAAAATCACCGACTTGTAGTGGACACAGCGCTATGTTTATTATAATTGTTATAAAATGAATTATAGTTTATTAGATTGAAAATTCGGTTCCCAAACTAATGGATTTTGTGATCATTATTCGCGTTTCATAAAGGGAAAGTAATTGGAATAGGAGACTAGAGAAGTATCGCCAATTTTATTTTTGCGTAATATGTTGTAGATATAGCTAATAATCGCCACACTGTAAACTATTAAACTCCCAGTAATTCCCAAAACTTTGAGGTTGTACATGTGCAACTTTAGATTTGGTTTTTAAATCATCACGGAATAGAATGGAATATGAAACATTTAAAATTTGTTAAAACTTCGGTAACTGAAAGCACTACATAATATATATCCGCGAATTATGTATGTACAATATGTTCGATGATTACCGCAACCTGGAATAATTTTTAAAAACCCAAATCGTAGTGCTTTTTGTAATACTAAAATCTCTGATGTACATATTTAAGTTCACCCTTTCGTGTATTTCAGCACTCAACTGTGTTCAGTATTAGAAGGTATATGCAGCGAAATCTCATACAACTTTTTGTATCAAATGTAGCAGACGGTAAGCAATTATTATAAAGTAATGATCCCTCCCTGCTGATGTACAATAACGGAAAACTGAAATAGTTACATTACTAACAAATTGCCGGATTATGTCTTCGTCGGTGTTTCATAAGGCTTCATTATTAATTCAGAAAATTCTTTTATCTGGTCAACACCTCTTACTTCATGATCAAGTAAAGGCAATTTCGTGACATGGAAGTCCTCATATAAATCTGCTATCTGTTAAGAGTAAAAAGGTAGAACATTTTAAAACTCTGATAGGTGTACTGTAAGTTTTATTTTTTTACACAATAACGTACGATTATCTTACCTGATCTAAATACTTTTCCTGAACCTTACATCGAGCTGCACACATTTTGCAGCCATTATCGGAGTCACTGGATGGGAAAAGTAATTGATTAACCACAATGTTATGGGTGTCAATATTGAATTTTGTGAGTTCTTGAACTAATCTCTCGGTTTCAAAGACTGAAAGAAACTCAGCTATACAGACACAAACAAATGTTGTTTTCTCCTGAAACAACAAACATCAATCGATTAAATTCAAGTGAAGTTTTTCCCTATATGTACGAAAGTTATTAAATAGTTAATAAAACTGTAAAATTCCTACCGCATCTCGAAACTGCTCATTCACTTTTCTTATTACAGGGAGAACCTCGTCTAACTTTCTTGCTAGATTATCTGCATTAAAGTCCATGTTGAGCATAGTTCCTATTTGTTGGACAAAGGGACCAAACGAATTCTTAAGTTGGACCAATTTTCCTAATCCTTTTTCAACCACTTTTGGAAAAGACAAGAGCCTCAGCGTGTGCCCAGTAGGTGCGGTATCGAATACGACCACGGAAAAATTCATGCTCTCTACGAGTCTGTCAAAAACAACAAACGATTTTCCATGGTTGACCGCAAGTCATGTATTATTATTATAGGAGATTGGCTAATAGTTAACCCACTTCATCACTTCGGCATAAC
The DNA here is from genome assembly GCA_027743745.1 of Alloscopus bannaensis. Classification (NCBI taxonomy): domain Eukaryota; kingdom Metazoa; phylum Arthropoda; class Collembola; order Entomobryomorpha; family Entomobryidae; genus Alloscopus; species Alloscopus bannaensis. The sequence continues at coordinate 15,978 of JAHZMW010001900.1, read as the reverse complement.
TCATAGCCTCATCAATTCCCGGAAATGCATTTAAAACCTCCTGCATTATGGTTTTCGTTGCTCTCACAGCCTGTCCATCAATGTCCCCAAAGTATTCGTCAGGCAGCTCATTATAACCTACATTTGGATCTATTTCCTGTTCCAGAGACAAGAGAAAATATTTCATATTGTGAGTAATAACAAAGCAAAATATGTATTTATGGCTATAAGTATACCCACCATTGCGTAAAGATTTTCAAATCCTTTCACTTTCGTCGGAACTTTACTGAATTTCTGATCAAATGCATCAGATATGTTATGCGCAGGATCAGTGGAGATAATTAGCACCGTCTCTCTTTCCTTGGCCAGTTGCACAGCTAAACTGCAACTGTTAAGTAATGATATTGCCACACTTAGTTTTCACTTATCATACATAGTACAAATAGTACAATCCCCATTGAATCAAGCAATTGAAGCAACCATTTGCTCATATTTAGATGTAGTTGTTTTACATTTGTAGTATACCTGGTTGTGGTTTTTCCAACCCCACCCTTTCCCCCGACAAACACCCATCGCAGAGAAGTCTGATCGACTACATTTTTCAACGAAGCTTCAAACGAATATTCCTCCAAGTCCATGTCACCCATTCTGCGGGTAAGAATTCAAATTCACGTTTGTATGTACTTCACTTCACAGATCCTATCTTGGCAGGTTGTCTATTGTTCTCGATATGTGCCCAGTGTCTAGCGTGCCTGCGACACCACAAATATAGAATCATAACACTGAATGCCAAATCTTAATGAACAAAAAATTAAACATTTGAACTAAAAAACTCTCATATATACACATGCATGTATGCCGTATGCATAATTTAGTCTTACTTTTTTATTGGAGGAATTCCAGGAGGGGCTCATGTAGAAACCGATTGAATCCGCTGAATACGTCCGAATCATTCACTGCAATCAAGAAAACCGTGAGCTTAAGAACGAAATTAATAGATTGGCCCAATTCCGAATCGTCAACGACATTGAATAGGTATCGGGCACATTGATTGTGAAATAGATTCACGTTCCAAATAGCTAAGTCTCAATAAATGTTTCATGTTTTCTAACTTCAACACTTGAACTTCACAAAACATGTAAACTTCTTCAATACAATGCCCAAGAAACATTCATTCTAAGAACCACAAATAAACTTGCTTACAATATACAATTGTTCTTACCTGAATCTTCCACTTTTTAAACCCAACTCTCTGCTTGTTGAAGTAAAATTTAGTCCAAACTGATTAATTATTACTTGGAATTAACTGTGTGTGGAGTTAAACAATTTGAAATTTACCAGTCCAAACAATTAGTGTTTATTGTGAGCAGCTGTGTATGATAACAATTATGACGAATGACGATGTGCATTCTTCAGATGATGTGGTATGAGTGTGTGGTCTTGTTAGCCTAACTTAGGTATGTGCGATAGATGACAAATAAAAATACACTTCATCCTCCCGCGTCTCGAAATGCACACAATGACAATAGCGTTCAAACGAAATGTGTGACTTTGTTCAAAAACGCTATTCCATAGCATTAGTTGAATTTAAATGAGCAAGGAACAGTTAATAACGGTAATTACGGTTATATGGAAGGCAAGTGGGTAGTTAATAATTAAATAAGTTGCAAAAACGTTTTCCGAAATAAAACATTTCATTGCTTTTGTTACAGATTTCATTCATCTTTCAACGTGCATTTAGATAAAAGCTTCGTCGATTTTCGGTTAAAAACATGTTGCTTTTGATATTTGATTGTAATGTCTATTTGTTCGAAAAATGCAGTTCTCCACGAAATAACGCCATTTCTCCCAGATCGGTTCTCGGAGAGGGATATTTGCCGAGTTGTGGTATAAAAGAGACGAATGTGGATGGTGAAGGAGAATTAGAAGTTAGTATCGTGCTGTTCTTCGATTCCAGTTCCATTGTCGAAAGTGTTGTACTGCTTCTTCGGTTCGAAGATATTCTCAATTTCCTCCGTGTCTAAGTTGGCTGTTTCCGGTACAAAGAAAATGACAAACACTGCTCCAAACAGGGCGACTCCAGAGTAAACCCAGAACGTTCCATGAGCATCCAGCAGGTCAACCATGTCGAGGAAGATTTTCACGGAGACGAAGAGAAATACTTGGTTCAGACCAAAGGTCATTGAGCACGCCCAGCTTCGAACATCTGAGGGCATAATTTCGGGAATAAGGAACCTAAACCGTTTGCCCAAGATACGTTGTTAACTCACTAATAAAAATATGAGTTGTAGATATAAAAAATTAATTGCTGACCAAGGAATTATTCCAAATCCCACGCAGTATGAGCTCATAAATGTGATGAGGCAGACCATTGGAACCCACTCGATATTGATGGCTTCCAAAGCCAAAGGGATTTGAGGATGAGACATGGTTGAATTGCGGAAATCTCCTTCGGTTTCTCGGAGTAAAAAGTATCCACCCAGAACTCCCGTTGATAAGCTCATGAGGAGACCGGAAGCGACGAGGAGCGTCTTTCGTCTCATGAAGTTGACCAAGAAAAGGGCTTTCAAAAATGTTAAAATTTCACATTAAAATTGCTTCCACTGAGGACTTTGCAGATAAATCTGGTTCTGAAATGGGAACTGACGGATACCTATAAGTGTTGCAAACATACGAACAAATCCGAGTGCAATCGTTTCCAAATAATCATTGATAAAGTGATCAGCATATTGGAAAATTGTTGTGGCATAAAAGATTATGCTATATTGTCCACAAAATTGCTGAACAAAAAATAGTACAGTGCCAATCCAAAGTCGCTTTAGAACTGATTGTTCGAAAATGCGTGAGCAGCAGTTCTTCACCGAAAACTTATTTTGGGCTGCCCTTCGTTCTTTAAGGTATTGAAGGCGTAAGCATTCTTGTTGTGCCTCATCAGCATCATTCTTGAGCCATGTCAAGCATTTAACGGCCTCTTGAATTTGACCCCTTGAAACTAACTATAAAACAACAGATTTTATGCAATTTAAATGCGTGCATACAGTTTAGAATGTCGTATTTTTTTGAAATAGTACCCAAACTGGAGTCTCCGGAAGAAAGAGGACGTAAATAAAAACGAAAATAGGAAACACGCTACAAACCGTTGCAACGGTTCGCCAATGGAGAACACTTCCAAGACACCAAATCATGAGTATCCCTAGGCTGACCATGAATGTCGGGAGTGATCCTGAAACGCCTCGGATTTCTGGATCTGCTATCTCGCAGACATAAACCTACAAATATGCTAGTATATAAGATATTGTCCGAACGTCGGTTTTATCTAATATTATCGACTATTTAGCGGTTACCTGAACGGTTACGGAATAAAAACCGGAAGCAATCCCAGTCAGCATCCTACCCGTTAAAAGGTCCGAGAGAACTGTGGACTGAGAAATGATTACCCATCCGATGCAGTAGATAAGGGAGCTCAGGAGTATGGTTTTCTTTCTCCCTATAGCATCCGCCGTTATCCAACTCGTTCCAGTTCCAAGTATGCATCCAAGTGTTATAAGACTGGCTACAGCAATCCGGATTTATAATTTATAATTAAGAAGACGTGCTTCGAAAATTTTGGAAGCTCGTTACTGCAGAGTTTCTCAAGTTATCGTACCCATCCACGACATGTCAGTGGCATCAGCCTCAATTTCAGACTGCCTACTCAGCAGCGTTGGAATCGTGACAGAGGAAAATCCCACAATATTTCCGGTGGACAAAAATGCTAACGTTGCGCCAGCCACTGATAAGATCTAATAAGTTCATTCATATTAAGTGAACAAATGTTCTAAAACATAATATTAAGTATCGTTTTATGCATCACATATCACGTAAATACTAAAATATCTATCCAATATACTACGTGTTCATGCAACTGATTGTTACAGAACAAATTGTTACAAATGTAACAATTGGTCAGTGTTACATAATAAAAAGTACCTGATTTCTCCTTTCCAAGGAGTCCGACCTATCAATGAGGGGAATAAGGTCCTTCTTCATTTTTCTTATCACATCAATTTAAAAAAAATTCTCAGTACAAAAACTCCCGTGAACGCGAGCTGAATGTTATTCAAACCTGTTGTTTGTAACATGTGAAGATTATCTAACATGAAAAACATGTAACCACCGTTTGGTATATGGGAAATGGATTGATCCGTGGTAAAATAAAATTAATGTCTAAAAACGACATAAACATACGCTGTACATACATATTATATAGGTATATTAAATTCGATAATGGTATCTATTATCTATACATAAGAATTTGGTATCAAACTTACATAAAGACTAAAGACTAACACAAAGCAGAGTCCGAAGAACCTCAAACAAATTGACTGAAAATCTTCTGAAAGTAGCATTCCAACGCGGAGTTGGTGTGTATATAATACGTGTAAATATTATGCATTAAAGCCATATAATGGTGCACAAGTGTTTTATGGATTAGAAAGATGGTGAATAACCCGACGACCTAATACTTACTGTGGACGTGACTGACAGAAAACCAAACAGATTGCACGTTTAAGTATAACCAAGTGTCTCATCTTTAGTGAATGACTTTGCATTTTCCAAAAGGTCTTCCGAACAACATTTTAATACTAGCTGATTTATTGTACAATAAATGACTTCAAATACAAGATGTTGAAAACTGAGTAATTGCTTTCAGAAATGAAGGCGTCACCTATTAGACGCTTCCTCTATGACTTTTGACGTCACTTCTCGATCGCTTCAATAACAGTCTTTCCCGAGCAGCTTTCTCTCTTTTCCTTCTCAACTTCTCTAAAGTTTCAGGACTCGGTGCAGCAAGCTCTTCAGGTTCTGAAGCCCTGATCATTTCACGTATTTTCTCCAGAGCATCCGCTGTATTTAAATGTTGATGTCGTGTTCTGTCGGATTGTGTCCCGATGTAGCCGTCCTTCGTCAAATGATTTCTGAACTATGAAAAATATATTAATGAGCAATCGAGGTAATCCTTTGTTAAATTGGTAGATGGAATTATAAATAACTGCTAACCCCAGACATGAGAAATGATGCCACGACGCAAGCTTACCTTTTCTTTCATGTTATTACGAACAATATCGGGTATCCACATTGCCTCATCTATTTTGAACCTAATTGTAGCTTTTGTACTAACTTTGTTAACATTCTGCCCTCCCGGCCCACTCCCACGTGAATAAGTTATTTCGAGTTTTTCTGAATAACCACAAAATTGAGAATCAGTTCAAAAATGTCCAAATCATAATACAAACAACCAACACTATACAATATGTAAAATATACGCGATTATATGAAAAACAGCTAAACCCCTACCCATTGGAATATATCCACTAAATTTGGTAGATTCATTTTGAGGCACCTAAAAACATACAAAGAAAACAATCATTTCATATTTAATTTGTTCAATGAGCTCGAGCGATCTAGTTTTCTACTGCTATTCAAAGTCACTTCAAAGACTTACCGCTGCAGTTTTACAAATTGATAAGCTGCTCTGCGGGTACAGTTTATCCAAAGAAATGGCACTCTTGTAACTGCAATACTGTCTCGCAACGGCACAGGACATTGAAGTCGTTCCACCACGTAAAAACCTCACAACAAATCCGGACGACATTCTCATTCAGTTAACCCTTAATGATGTAGCACTAGATAAAATCCGAAGGCCCTCAAAGCCAGTCAAAGCCTCCAGTAGAACCGTTACGAAGGTCACTTGTCAATACGACCGAAAAAACACTGTCCAAAACCCTGGCCAGCAACAATTGAGGATTCACTGGTTTCGTACTTAAGGCTCACTGCATTACAAGGAACTCCTTCGTGAAATGAAGGTCACAATTTGACTGAAGATAAATGTAGGATAATTAAATTGAATTTAAACAATTCCAGGTCAAAGTTGAAGAGGAATGAAATTATGTAGATTACCAAACCAAAGTTTACCAGCTATGAGCCACACACATGTGTTGGCCAATGTGCGTATCCAATGCAATCCAAGAACCAAAAGACGTCCAATACAACAACAACAGCCGCACATAAAAAGAGTCGGAAATTATTTTGCCGGAAGAAAATAATGCCCCGTAAAATCCTTTTTGGCTTCGTTGTATTTTGGTCCGTTCCAGCCACCAGTGCTGATTACTACTGATGATAAGTATAATAGTTATTTAACTTGATGACATGAATAGATTAATTTTGTAACGAGTATGTTACGTTTATGCCATTTATGAATCTTTGCAAACTTGAACGTGATTTAGATTGCTTTAGATTGAACGGGTGATAGAAGGAGAATATCCAGTAATATCCAGAAATTGAACAAAATTAATTGGACTAGGTTTAATTGATTCGGATTTTATTGGGACACCTTTCATATTTCAGTTTCATATTTCATTGGCTCTAACAGGTTTTACTATTTACTTTTAATGGAACCGGTGAAAGCCTAGCGAATGTTTAGATAAGTGTCATTTTGTATCCTGCAAACTTCCTACAACAACGGTCCAGTCACGAATGGTCCAGTTGGTAACAATCCCATTTACCACGTAGGGGTCAGCCTTAACAAACTTTTCGACTTCTTCTTTACTCTCCGTTTTGAAGACAATGCATGCAGCGTCGACAGGATCTGCAAAGGCTCCACCTAACAGGAGCTTTCCCTCTGACACGTACTGTTGGGCGAGCTTCAAGTGACTTTCTCTCAAAGGAGCTCTTTTCTCCACGACGTTTGGCACGTATGTGTACGTGACGAGGTAATATTTGGACATCCTTGCGTTTCCAGAAGTGATGGCTCTTACTGCTGGAGAAATGACAAATCCAAATCTACTCCAAGCAACTGGTGTTGTAGGAATGCTGGAGATGAGTCTTGAAAGGATCATGTCGTAGTATTGCAATTAACTTTCTATGTAACTGAAATTATATTTTTTCGCTAAGCTGTTTTCTGAAAAAAAGTACTTTTAAAGCACATAAATCCGTAATACGTAACGTATACATGTTGAGTGTAATGGTAAGTATATGCTAGAACATGTGCACAGATATGAGAAGCTAAGCTAATCACATTCATACTGTGGATCCGGATGACCTTGATAGACTAACACTGATTTTATGCTCATATTATCCATCCATGAAACTCGGCAAGTATGCCGAAATGCTGGTACCGGAGTTAGCTACATATTTAGTCTCCTCAAACTATAGCATTGCGTGTACGACATACATTGTTCACGGTGAATGACTTTGTTTTAATCTGATTTATTAGTTTGGTTTTAATAGATGCATTTGTACTGTTTACACTGCTTCCTGTAATTTCATTTTTAAACTAAAAGTTATGGAGCCGTCATAAATGACTTTAACATCTTAAACAGCTACTTACTGGAAATAGGTATAAGAGAATAGGAAATCTCTTCACTGCACTACATGTTTGAATCTGAGGAAATGCTTGCATAAGTTTAGGTAGGCATACTTGGCCGTTTAACGATTTTATCTAATTCTACAACAGAATTGTGAAGAAATGGCGAGATAGAATCCAATTTAAACGCTGATTAACGGCTAGTATATGGTTAGAAATTGCAGATCGCGAATAATTGATACATAGTATGCCATTTCTCCTACTATACTGGAGTCGTCACGTAGTAATTCGTAATAATAGCTGTCCATTTGAACATTAATTTGTGCTACATCATATAACTAACAACTAACAAGATTTAATAATGGGTTAATAGTCGAGAAGTCGTTTTATTATTTTTTCTGCGAATATTGTAGTCACATATTACATGTAGATTGACGCGAGCCAATTACTGATTAAACAGCTTTTAAGGCTCTGACTAAATAAAAATTACGTTTGCGAAGGTTTATTTAAAATAGTCCTTAAAATAAATACATAGTGTGAAAGTAATTAATTGTGGCAAGGAGCGAAGATCATAATTATCTCTGGCGCTTTGAAAAGGTTCCACGACTTGTGTAACCCCAATATTTCATATGATATAGATAAATACATTAATTTAACATTGAATTTAATGACAATAATTAAAGTGTCATCGGTTAGGTCATGACACATGAGTGCGATACGGATTAGCCTCCACTCGCGGAATAAAAAATATTATTTCTTATAAATCTAAGTACGTCTTGTTGCTTGTACGGTTCACCTTTTTCGCTTTTCTTTATGTTTAAGTATTTGAATCACAAAATGTGTCACTTTTGCACTATCACATCTGCACAGAGCATTGGTAGTTTTAGGAGCGGTTCATTTCTCCTTTGGAATCGTTTTTAAAATACTTGTCGCTAATTCGCCGTCATAGGCGGCCCCGAATCGCAACTCCTTTTCTGCTAGATCGTAGTCAATACTGTTGGCCTTGGAAAAAATCCGAATTAATGCTTCAGGAACCAGAACCAAACCGATGTAATGCAGCAACTAGATTTAATAAAAGAAAGAAGGAAAAGACGGTTAGTCAAAGCGCAGTATACGAGATCAAAAAGCACTTAATCCTTTCTCAGCAGGGAGCTACGATATACATTTTTTACCGTTGGGATTTCGTATACTCTCCCCGCTAAAAGTAAAAACCTCCCTGTAAGATTGAGGTTTTTACTTCAGTTCGGACATAAATAAGAGACTCTCACTTACCTCGCCACTTCTATCTGTCAAATCTTCACCTTCACTGTAAAACATCTTTGCACTAATTGTATCCATTACGGCACTATCATGAGCATTACAGAACGGTTTAGATACTGTCATATTCCTCAGACTTTGTTTTGATGAGTGCTCCGATTTAAACATCTACAGAGAAAAACGTGATACGATACATAACGGAATGTGCAACTTGATTAGAATTGTTAACGTGGAAAACCTATTAAAAACCTCGTACCTCATGTCGATTGCTTGAAACAGTCCCATCCATGATAGCTTTCAAATCGGGGATGACCTGTTCACAAAGCTTCCTAACTTCCAGAGCTGTCATGCTGAGGATATTGCTAGCAAAAAAATAATGGTGGTATATTATGGTGATGGTGATGACCAAATAAATATTTTACTTTGCAAATTATGAATTCAGAAAAGTTAAAAATTTAGATAAAAATAACTCACATATAGTGCTTTTGATATAATTTTTCCTTTAACTCGAACTGAGGAATAGAATGCTTGAAAAAATCTGATTTGGCTCCAAATTCCAATTCCTCTGAAATGATTGAAAAGCATCATGCTTCAAAACACGTCACTCGTCAGGTATCATAATCATATAACATTTATAACAAACGAAATATAGAACGTTGCAGGTTGCAGTTGATCGTATTTCAACTATTTGTCATTAAAATGCTTTAAATAATGAAGAAGCGGTGCTCATGATCAATTAATGGCATAGATCACTTACCATCAGAAATTTCTTCTAAATCCGAAGAATCGGAATCCATCGCCGCCTTTTTTCTTCCTTTCGTTTTATATTTCTGCTTACTAGTTTCATATCTATCAAGAAGCGCTTGAACCATCTCACGCCCCGCGGCGATTTCGTTGTCACTGCCATTAGTGTCGTCAGGTGCAGGTACCTCCGGAACAGGTTTAGCAGGAACCTCCAGCAGAAGTTCAGACTTGACAACTTTGCTACCACCTATTGCAGACGCCTTCATCTTCTTGGATTTATGAAGTAGCTCAACCGGTGTTACTTGCTTCAACCGTGGTCTAAGCCGACTAACCGTCTCCTCACCATCCTCCGTGGTCGTGATCTTACAACTTTTGGGAGCACTAAGATACTCTGAGGGAATATCCATTAGTTCGCTAGAATAGTTCTCGGAGTGTTCATGAAATAACTGCCAAGCTGCCTTCTGAGTTAATGGATCATGAAACATGTCTTCGAACACCCGTCGTTCACCGATTGAAGCTTCGGAGCCATCTGTAGATGATGCGCTCTGCATTTCACTACCAGGTCCAGGAGGCAAAATGTTTTCCTTCTCCATCTTGAACCACTTGTCAGTTGTCCTCACCGCTCTACAAAAAATAAACCTTCGTGAAAGTATGAATTATTTAAAAAGTATTTACCCCTAATACCCCATTCACCATTACACTTTCCGGGTTTAAGTGCACCCCTCCGACACCCGATAAAGTCAGTACACCAAGTTACTTAAAATATTAAATGTAAATAAAAATAACTGAAAACCAAAAATTGTCATCGTTTTCAATTGACTATGACTAAACCCACACGTTAAAAACTTTGAACATTTAATCAAGCTTTTAACACCAATTTTAACATCTAATAAAATATGTCGCCAATTCAAATTTCAATTTTACTTCCAACTTCATACAGCAAGTCTTGAAAGCATTTGTAAATGACGACACATCGAATACTCAAAAGACACTTAATAGACGTAACTTACAAGTCAAAATCATTATCAATCCATTTTTACCTTATCATTAATTGTCACTGTACAACTTTCTCCACCCAAATTAAAATTGGTAAGCGCCTACTATAATTTATTGTTATGAAGTAAATAAGAAATTGTTTGCCGCGTAAAATTACGTGGGTCAGGATGAGACAGGATGCGGGAGAATCCTTTCACTGGCTTTGCACTAGAGGTGTGCACCGAGACTCGGAAAACCGAGAATCTCGCTCTCGTCTCGTTCTCGGTACGAGATATGATATTTATTTATATTTCTATACTGCTCATATAAGTGAGCTATATAAGCAAAGTGTAGTATACTATTCTGCAAGTGAATGGAATGCATTTTTTAAAATGTGTACGATTCAATTTGATGACAATTTTTCTTATAATCTATTTTTAGACAAAATCAAAGAATATTTAATTAGATTTAGAAGTGATATTTATTTATATTTCTAGATGCTGCTAGAATATGATTACTTGATGCTAACTGGATTGTTGTTTTTGGCTTTGACATTGTGTATTGGAATTGTACCTTGTTAACCGGCGTGCTTAGATAGGGAGACCAGTTTGTATACTGATATCTGTAGCACGTAAAATAAATCAAATCAAATCAAATCAAATCAAAGTCAAGTTGTTGGAGAAAGCCAGAGTCCCATGTGAGTCCCGGGTAAGGAACCTCAGCTACTCAGTCGTAAGCAAACACTTTGGTTCAGTTCATTTCAAATTTGGAGTTAAACTACAAATTTCTAAATGTATCTTACTCACTAAAGCTACAAATTTCCCACAACGTCACTCCAAAAGCCCAAACATCAGTTTTTTCACTAAAGACCAGTCGTCGCAATGACTCCGGGGCCATCCAACGCCAGGGCAAGGGCTCCCGTTTTTTCTTCACGTAATCTGCGTACTCGTACAGCCGACGCGAAAGACCGAAATCAGAGACCTTTGCAACTTTCTCAGCAGTCAGGAGTACGTTTCTGGTAGCCAAGTCGGCGTGGACGACCTGACAATTGTTACAAAGGAAAAAGAACTCGCAATTTATTTTCGTGAAAAAATTACACTATCAACTATTACGTTAAAAAATTAAACGTTAAACAATTACACTAAACGTACATGTTTTGTCGCCAAGTACTCCATTCCACTTGCGATTCCAACACTCCACTTGAGAAATTGGAGATCGTCCTCCTTGTCCTGTCTACTCCAGATTTAAATTTGTAAACTCATTTATATATGGCGAATTAATTATTAAGAAAAATGACATACCTTGTCATTTCAGCTTCACAATTTTCAGAGCCGTCCACATTGGCGTACCACATTTTCATTGTTCTCTTCTCTCGCTCAATGTGCAACGAACGCAAATAGTTTTTCAGGGAGCCGAGTTCGCACAGTTGTAGAAACATGTAGACCTTGTTTCCTACAAACACAAAAAAGTCTCAAGTTAATTCTAACGATCAAAGACTGTCAATGGCTATAAATCGTTACCTGATTGAAGTCCCGCAGTGTGGGCTCCAACAATGCTGACAATATTTGGATGTTTGCCAATATGCGACATGATCTTGATTTCCGCCAAAAGACCTCGAATCGCTGCCGCCGAGCAGCAATCCTTCGTCGTTTTGATGGCGACAGCCAGTGTATCCTCTTCCCTGAGAATGAGTCCTCGGAAAACATTGCCAAACTGTCCGCTTCCGAGGAGCCCGCTGTTTGTCTGAAAATATTGAAACAAGACTCGAATTACCTTGCGAAAAGCATGAACATATAAAATTTCCAAAGTCACCAATGACGACAGACTCCATTGCCACTTCCAAGCTTTGGTCGTATGCCGTTTTGTACACGTCGTTGGTCGAGTCGAGGTCGGCTTCCTCTTCGTGACTCAAACGGTTGCGAGTTCCGGTGAAAAACTCTGTGATTTCGTGTTCCGGGAGCCGGTTCTCAATCCGCCTCACTTGCCGACGGATGCCAATGAATGCGAGAATAAATGCGGTCAATATTACGAAACAAATCACCACTGTCACCGTTACACTCACAACCGCCACCGTAAGGTCACCACCTCCAGGTCTTTGATCCTTGTCAGTTTTATCTGTTACAGGACTTGTTCCATCCGGCGTCTTATCTTCTGTGAAGGATCTAGCTGATTCATCCTTCGAAGTCGGGTTGCCCATTTCACTCTGCCTCAACATCTCCACCTTCTCCTCAAACACATATTTAGCGGGGTCACTAACCTCACCATCGTCTAGCCTCCGCCACCCCGTGTACCTTAACACAGAGCCAAACCACGGAACGTCGAAAGCATCTCCGGCGACAACAGTGGTGTTGGTTGCGACGGCAAAGTCATTCATCGCTTGCCAGAAGCGGACGAGTTGCCCGAAATCTTGGTTTCCGTCTGTGTCCCTGTCTGGCCAAAACGATTCAAGGGCGAACTCCAAGTGGGGCGCCACCAACAATTTTGTTTTGCAAGACAACATCTGCAGTTTGAGATAACTCACAAATGACTCGCTCCCATATTTGAGTATGACCCTGGTCGGAGACTCATTAAATTTTAGGGTGTCCACGAGCCTCAGCATTTTCTCAAGCTTCATCCGGTCGTTCACGCGCAGGGTGTCGCACCTAGATAGTCTTTGTTTGAGACCCAACTTGTAAGTGTTCACGGATCTGTTGAGGGCGACACGGGAATATTCCAGAATTTCAATTTCCTTGTCCAGCCTCCCTGCCCTGTTGCTGAGTACAAAGAGAGTGTCCACCGTCCCTGAAAATATTGCGTTGGCTCTGTCTGCCACTTGGAGGGTGACATCAAACCGCCTCAGAATCTCAGCCGTTACTTCATTCTCGTCAAAATTGCAGTCGAGGGCGATGCTAAGTGGCTGCCTAGTTGACAACCTCTCGTTCAGTTTTGCGATTGCGGTTGGCAACAAGTGCAAACTGTGGTCTGTAACGACAAAAAACAATTCATTTTTTTGCAACTCCATGCAGGTAGGAAAGAGGTCCAACCTGCTCTGAAAACAACTTCGCTGCTTATTCCCTGAACAAGTTTGCGGAACCTTGTGGCCACAACTTTTCCAAAAGCAGTCAGCTCTGACTCGTCGTAAGCGTTGGAGATGCCGACGTCACGGGTTGACGGGAATGGGGTCAGCCTCACCATAAAATAGTCCGCACTGAAGTTCGACGTCAGCTAAGAAATATGACAAAATTTGAAACTCTGAAGGCTTCAAAATCGATACAAAATATTTGCATTACCGTCACTTCAAACTTTTCTTCGTGTGTTCCTTTTTTGAAAGCTGCCAATGAAAAAAATCGAATTTTGAATAGAATTATAAATAGTTAAAAATCTTGCATTTTTTTTGGAGGTTTTGTCAGACTTGATTTCTCCTCGAAAACAAAGTGTGACGCATTGAAGTCAGATTGCCTCTCCAGGAGCCGCCACCAACCGAGATGGGCGTACCCTGACTGCCTGAATGGCTGGTCGAAGGCTTCCTGCATCATTATCGTTGTATTAGTCGTCACCGCAAATTCGTTCATGAGTTTCCAAAAGTTGACCAAGTCCGTCTCATTTTGGTGTTCACCGACGTCCGTATCTAGCCACATGGCATCGAAGCTGACTTCCACGCGTGGGGCATTTTCGGCGCCTACCCTTTTACAGAATATCATATTCGGCTTGATCAACCTGAAAATAGGCCGACTAGCGTCCTTCGCGATATGTTCGCTTGGCAAAACTGAAAAGGCGAGTTCGTCAATCAAACCAAGGAATTCGTCCAACCGCTCCTTTGTGTTCCGAAAGAGGAAGCTGCACCTCGAAATATCACGGAGAACACCAAGTTTGTACTGGTTCTTGGAATGATTCAATTTTTGGCGACAGTATTGGGCGATTTCAATTTCTTCTTCAAGACTGCTTTCAGGAACCACTATTTGATGAAGTTTAACAGTGCCCGGAAACATTGAGTTGGCGCGATCAGAGAGTTTAACAGAGTGGTCAAATTGTTTCAGGCCGTTTGCACCAACTTCAGTTAAAATAGTCAGCTCGAGAGGAGACTTGTTTTGAAGTACCCGTTCTTGATTCACCCCAGCTACCGCAGATGGAATTAGGGATGAGCTTGTGCTATCTGGAAAAATTGTGATTTTTTATAGCTTTCCAACAAGAAAGAAGATGATTACTTAATTCAATATTTTGCCTTCAGCAAAGATAAAACTCAATATTTTCCGAAACTTCGTTCCAATTTGTCTGACAAGGGCTCGGGCTCTGTGCTCATTGTGTTGTGAAGACCCCCCAATATCAGTCTCGGCCAAAGGGCGTGGGTCAAAATAAACCCCAAAATATTCCTGGCTGAAGTTGTACGCCAACTGAGCACAAATAATCATGATTTATTAATTGGATTAAAATTAATTTGGTTCATAAATTGTCCATATTTGGGAATCCATTACCGACTCGGATGCAGATTGGAAAAGTACGAGCACAAGTGGCAGGATTTGTAATGTTAAAAGCATTTTGAAACTGTTGTATATCCTCTATCGAATTACAACTTTTGCAGCTTTACAATTACAACTAAGGAGTTATTAGTGTCAATAGTGTCTTAATCTTACTTTCTTAATTTATAAAGTAAAGAATATTTACTACATGATTCAAAACAAATGAACTGACGTATTATTTTTCTGAGAACTTGAGTATAAAATAGTCATATTAGCTGGAACTTTTTGAAGCAACACTGTCATCAAAGAAGGTAATCACCATTTCCAAGTTAGCTACAGGATATTGATTGTGGTAACCACGAGAAAGCAAAAATGAGAGCGATTATTTTCGAACTAAATTCAAAAGACGTAGTCGTAAACACGCAATTCAAATATAAATTTTGTCGACGAGAAGGCGTAAGAAAGGCCAAGAGATATGGACGACTTTGACGGAAACCAAGATATTACTCAAATATAAAAATATAACAAAAATATAACAATCCATGACATACCATGTATAGATTTACCATGTCAAGCCATGATTCTAAGACATTCCACTTACATTTAAATTACAAGGCAGTCCTATACTTATTAAAAAATATAATGTGCATACTGAATTGAGATGAAAATCTGTAAGATTTCTCTGTTGCAGGTTTTTTAAAATTCTATTTTAGTCATAATATTCACGTATTAAAGGAACGCGTAAATAAAACCGAATTTCTCGTTGAAAAGTTCCGAATCGGGAGAAAGTTATTTATTGAAGTACACCATACGCAAACGAAGAATTAGCTTGTGAAACCAAGCTAGTTTCAATGGATAGCAAATTATGTACCTATTGTAATGGGACTGTAGCCATTACACGTTATACATATAAGCATATAAGTAGCGTTAGAGTGAAGCTGAGAAGCAAAGCTTGTAGCAAGAAGCATACATGCACAATGCGGGTGTGTGCATTGGTACACACATCTGCGAACACAAAGATAGCCTCATTCATGAGAGTGACCAGAGAAGAAAGGCGTGCGTATGCATTTCTTTCAGATTAGCGTCCGCTAATCTGATTATGGGACCACCACGAAAAGATCGAGTTGCTGGACAGAGAGAATTAGGCAAATGAAGGGACTCTCTTGTCGCTTGACTTCAACGATTCCTTCCTTGAAGATGAGATGCTGAAAAGAGAAAGGAAAAGGCATGACATTTTACATG
>JAHZMW010001899.1:0-32308 GCA_027743745.1 Alloscopus bannaensis | reverse complement strand
CTCCAAACGTTCCTGTAACGCCGACTGCTACGCACGCAACGAGAAGTGCGATAATCTAGTGACATACCGAGAAAGATCACAATATGATTTCCAGAACTTGACACGAATACCATTTTTTTTTAAAAGAAGCTCAACACAAATCACTTACCACCGACACTCTCATTTTTGCGGTTGGGAATCACCCCACACACTTTCAAGATATTCTATTCCGCAAATTCAGGACACCATCCGAAATCACAAAGTTGACACGTACTCAACACCTTCTTATGCTCCTTTCACACAATCACTTTACACTGTCTTCAACCCTTGGGTCCTCTTGATTTCGGGTGTCCCACAAGATCTCAAAGGTGCAACTGCTTAAATTTTTCCCGAAAGTTTGGAGATTTATATAGAAAATTAATACGCATCTTAGTGTCGCATTTGACACTCATAGCAAACCACAAGCTGGCACACCAATGAACAATGACATCAAGATGAGCAAGGATTATATGATACTTAATTGACTTTTTCATATAGCCGCAATTGTGCATTCAAACCTACGTAAAGGACCATAATGACTACAATGCGTGCACATATCCCTGCTAAACGAAATGACAAATATGAAATATCAACTAGGCATTCTGTTGAGAGAAAAACCAACGTTTCTAGTGTAAAGTCTTACACTATTTTTTACACTTCATTGGTTTCTCCCCACATTGTGCCAAAGGGTACTTTCAAGTTTCAAGCCGAAACATATCACAGTCGCAATGCAAATGTGCATTCCCTCTGCATATTATTGTTCTAGCGCGTTCACATTGTTGCATCGAGTTCACACACGTACTCATGTAGGGTGCTCTTAAAAGAAAGGGAAATCTATAGAATTAAATGAAAAACCAACTAAAAGTTCGTTGATTGTGATGTTCTATAGTGTCGTTTGTGTGCACCTAGTACAAAACATCGAATGGGTAAATTGCAAGGAAAACTCTACAAAGTGCAGGACGAACGAGGAATCTCAATTGCTTATATAATATGTTGCGTTATAGGATGATAAGTATCTCTTTGAATAATATCATCACATAATCGCTCGAACAGCGATGCGCGCGGCGTCTTCATTGCATTGCACACGCGCAATCATTACTACGATCATCATCGTGATTTTTCAGCCCAAAGTGCAACTCCTCTCGATTATTATTATGTCAGAGTCGCATTTGTCAGTTACTCTCGAGACTGAAGAGTGTCATGTGTCAGCAAGTACGTTAGCGCATGTAGCACAAATCACGCTTAACAAAACGGAGACGAGCATGCAAGAGGGGACGACGATTTATACTCGGCCAACTGATTGCACATTTCAATTTTTTGCTGTTGTGGGAAACTTTTTAATACGAGCTCATGTACAAAGGTGTGTGTGAACGCCGTTTTTTGTCCTGGCTTCAGTCACTCTCAAATGAGCTAGAAAAAATATCATTTTCAACAGAAACATTTAGTAAACTAGATGAATGAGGCTCAGACTTAAGCATGAAGAATATGCAGAGACCTACGCCAGGGGCTGTGATGAAGACTTGGTGGAGTTGGGGTTGACTTTAATGCAATTTATTTAATCACTCTCATCAAACTCAGTATTTGTAGCATGGTATGTTTAATGTGAGTATGACATACGAGTCGTATGATACGACATTCCTAGCTGCCACCGCTAAGCACAAAAAAATGTCAAACGACCACATGAGTGACACCTCAGTAAGCAGAAACAGACTAGCCGATTCAATGAAAGTAATATATCGCACTTAATCGTACTATCAGTTTTAACTTATGTAAGTACCTGCTGATATTGTCCGATGTGTTTTGCTCTGGGTAATTGCATTTTTTTCCTCTTACGTAATTTTTCCTTTCCGACCAAAGAGACAAAACACTAATAACTCTGTCATTTTCTTGTGTCAATGTGCATTATAAACTTTAAGTCAGAGGTTACCTATTCTGCACTTAATAATGAGCAAAAAAGATTGTACCCATTTGTTTAAGCTAACTTAAATTAACATATAAACTAATGTTTATAAGATTCTGTGTAACGAAAGATAAAGTTCATTTCCCAGAACTCAGGTCGGACTCTTTGTTTTGCGAGTTTTTGTTAGCATCTTTTTGTAGTAGAGCAAAAAGCGCAAAGGAGTGTCTATTTGAAGGTTTTAATGAAGCTCAAACCGAACTTTGTCAATAGAGAACGAGGTTACCGAAATAGTAACACGGTTTATATTCTAATCACAAGGTTAGCATATTAATTTTAAAAAAATACTTTCCCTTCATCTTTATTTTACATTTCATCTAGCTTCTGTGGCGGCTAAACAAAGTTAGGTATTTGGCTACTTTTGTATTTAAAATACAATAAATAGTACACGGCTAAGGGTGTATGTCAGCCGCAACTACCAAAATACCTGCGGATTTGCGGAATGCGGAACCATGAGAAAATTGGTATACATATATGTAAAGGCTAACTAAACCACATTTTTCACCTTCCACTTAAACGCGGCTTTATACTTGTACTTCAATTTCATTTATTAGTAGTTTGCGATACAAAGACCACAAATATTGAAGCAATTGGCACATTGTAAGACTTTTGATGCAGGCGGCGGTAGAGGTGTAGATGAAATCGATGTTGGTGGCCGCCAGTAGTCATGACTGATGAAACTGTGTCACAGTCATAAGGACGGTGGTAGTAGTTAAAGTATAAGACCTTTTTGGGAGTATAAACTGAATATATGGTAGTGATAATGATTTCCCAATATTTTGCAAATATGCCAATACATTCAGTTTGTTTAATAACGATTAGACGCTTTGGCTCAACAATCGCAACCCCTCGTGCTGTCAAATATTATTTGGCCAAATATGAAATTTGGGAGCATCTACCTGCTTTTTAATGTTTCATCTACTCATCGCTTATTTGAACATTCCGTATTCTCTACACTTTCCAGATTTTGCAAGTTTTGCATCACATTAATAATCAAGCGTGTGTAAGCGCATAGGCACGAGCCTCTTATTTCCAAATTGTTTTACTAAAAATTTTATTTAAAAAAATGTATGCAGGAAGATTCTAATTAACTCACCTATATCACTTTTTAGCGTCTTTAAGGGTCTCGTAATCCCACGAAATTGCGTTAATGATTAGTAATCTCATTGCGGACCTGCTAACAGTATATGTACCAATATGATTGCAGCCGTAGAGTGAAGATTCTCAGCTACTTTATTCTCGTGTCTAATAGAAGCACGACTGCATGAACAGATTTGCATAGTTGTTCAACAATTACCAATATTTTGATGAACATTCAAAAAAAAATGCCCTAGAGGTTTTGATTGGTATGGGCTATATTGTTCATGAATGCATAAAGTCTAATACATGAAAAAAGATTCAATTAAAGTGCATTTAGTACAGGGCACAAAAGATGCGTAGGTATATGAAAATAATTATTATTTTATGGGTGCAGTGACTTTGGCCTGGTGAGTGACCATTTTCATTTTTCAGAAGCATTTTTTGCAGGTAATGAAGATATTTGCATGTTTACGTGCTTTGAATTTTGCATATTTGTTCTGAAATAACCCAAAAAGTAATGAAATATAAGTTGTATACTATGTGCATATTTTGAGCTTGCTAAATCCCGTTTGTGCAAGCCCAAATGTGTTGGTGGCGTTGGTGGAATTAGTAATGGTCATAAATTAACACGAAGGTCTATTTCTTCCTGTAATAAATTAATATTGCATCAATCCCTTCATTTAAAAATGTCACGGTGTCAATGTAAAATGCAAGAAAAATAATTCCCTTTCCCTCTCTTATCTCCTACTACATCAACGTGTCAAACCTGATTTTGAAACGCGTCGTGTTGTCTTCACCTCTCTGCCAATGTTTTAAGTGAGAATCCACGCGATTTGACGTTGGCTGATTTTACGAAATTGTCATGTACGCACCCAATGGACAATGAACATTGATGTTGACGTATTGGAAGCTTTGATGGACGATGGATGGTTTTGAAAAAGCTGTTAAAGATCATTCAGAAACAGCAATGAGTCAACTGTCTCCGTGTCTGTGCTAACAACTTTCTGATTCTGATGCAACATGCTTAACGTCCTTCAGAATCCAGACATTTTATGGAAATCAAAAATGTCTGTGATTAACACAATCAGACAAATGTAAAACATGCGCATCGTCAGTTTAATGGAAGTATTGTTGTCGTTTCAAAATCTTTTTTATTCTGTAATGAATAACAACATTAAGATTTTCGATGTGTGTGTACATTTATGAAAAATTGCAAATCCTCCACATGAACAAAATATAACCTTTTGGCGAATCGTCTTTAGAGGGATGAAATTAGATTAAGCAATACCCAGAAGAAGAAGAAGATATGACACAAAAATAAAAAAGTGAAAAAGGCTTTCGCTTGCTCTTTGTTGACCTGTATTGAACTACGTCACATAAATGTTTCTATATATATATACGAAGCGATTTCATATGCCCATATAGGTATATATGTGCATCTTCCACGAACATGTTTTTGAAAATGAACATAATCATCATAACAAACGTACACGCATCTTTTATGATGGAACTTGTGTTTAGAAACATAAAGCATACATTGTTCTTAATCATGAGGCCAAGCATGAGCAAATTTTGTAATTTTGCAAACATTTTTGTACAGTAAAATGAGTGGGAGTGTAATAGCTACGTCACAAACTATCACAAGTTTGCATTAATGCAAGTGTGAAGATGTGCGGTATTTGGTCATGACTCTATACTTTTACTACTTCATCATCATCAAACCATCCTACTTTCAATGTTCAAAATTCTCTTGTATTGTGCAAGACGGGAAGATTAAAGAAAAAATGAGAGGAGACGATTGCATTGTATCATCAACAAAACATTTTCTCTATTTATGATTCATTAATTCCAAATTTGCAAAGCGTCTAGGTAGCTTTTGACTTGTCCACGGCACAAGTGCATCCATGAACTGAAATCTCCTCTTACGTAAACTAATCACTGAACTGATGCGACATTTCGTGCTCAATATTTCGATTTTATTGTTGTGATATGTCGTTGCTCACTATTAAGTAGAAACAAGTGTAAGTATAAAATTTTATCATACGTCAGGATAACAAATTAGAGTTTGAAATCTGGGGATATGTACGTAAAACTTACAATAACAAAATTTTTTCTTACACTTTATATATTTTATTTGTTAAAGTCGTGAGAGCTCTTTTAACTGCGTCATAAATCTTCAGAGATCATCTTTGTCTCAACGCAGGAAAACTAATATTTTGAAGATTTGAGCTGTGCAGCAACGTTTGTAAGCTTTACAGCAGCATGAAAAATCTTACTGATGCACATTGAATATGAAGAGTTTTTTTGTTTGTTAAAAATCGAGATTTATGGACGGTAATTTTAATGTAGGCATTTCTACTTCCTACTTTTTTTGTGCACACGCATTTTTTCAAACTCAAATTAGTCGCTCATAATATATCTGTTAACCTTACTGTTTGCAACAGGTTCGTACTGACGTAATTCTGTAATATTGACCTATGAATGAATACAATCCGGTTAGAAATGCAGTCCGACTCTTCAACAAAAGATGATCTTTTCAATCATCAGCAATTGTCCTGAAATGTCGCTTCTCATTTTGTGTATTTTAATTCATATCGAAAAATTCTTACTTGGTGATTTCAATCAAATCAATGTTTTTATGAAACTTTGTTTACCTCATCGCTCCCATTGACAAGCACAATAAGCCCATTCATTTCTACAGGGAATACATATTATATGCAAATTGTTATGTAAATTATACATTAAAATTTTATTTCAAGCCGGTAAGGTTGCATGAGGGGTGTCTGCCTCTGCGATGTGTATCGCTTATCATAGCTTTGCATTTGCATCCTGTGTAATTAGTTCACGAAGAAGTGTGCTGAATCACGAGTTTATAAAATCGTAGCTTCCGTCTGCCAACAAGTGTAAGATGATGCTCACACAACCCATCCTCGTGCAATTATTACTACACTGCAAATATGATGTGTAAGTAAGGGTCATTATGTGTATGCATTATATTGTGGGAACTCCTTCGCTATTTCCTAATTGATATTATTGCCGTCTACGTGGCTCGATTGTTGTGACTGAAGAGATGTCGTAGTGAATTGCGTTAAATAGGTCTTGGCTGAGAGATGAGTATGAAATAACTTTAAAAAGCAGAAAATACCGTTTGCCTTGCTGTATCTCATTTAAATACGAGGTGCGTGTGTAGTACGGGACTTCCCAGTTGCGATAATTTTCTTGGACGGCACGCAATATTTAATCAAGGGAAAGTGAATCTATCAGCGAGTTAATGCGTAAAATTATCAGTAGATTGATACTTACTAGATAACAATAAATTGAGCTAGATTGGTTAGTATAGAAGCTCTTTGTTGATTTCATTTTGTAAAAAGGAACTGCAGCGAAATTATGACGCTTCAACCTGTCACTAATTGTTTTGCCACGAAAACTATTTCTACGACTAATTAAATTCTTGGGGTGACAGCAATAACCGCTCGGATGAACTTGGAGATTATTTAGATTCAGTTACATTCAAGCAACACAAGTAACACATGTTCTGTATGCATGCAATTTCTAACAGTTATCTAAAATGCTGTGTAAAATAGTAAAAAATACGTGGGTCTCTTCTAAATTTGTTTATTTTACTTACTCTCAGAATTAATTTGTGCAACTCCAAGGCACGAAGGGTTCTGGGCACTAACACTAAAGCAAGTGTGAATATTTGAAAGTAAAATATCATTATCCTTCCGCTTTTGTTTCTTATGCATGCTAAACCATGGTGTGCCTCGAGGATTCGTTGTATTTCCGGTCAGCAAAACCAATTAAAGTTAAAGACTGCTCATAAAAACTGCAGAGCCACCACAGTATGTCATCTTGTAAAGTTGAAAGGACCGATTCCTCCTCTATGCGGTTCGTAGTCAAACGATAACAGATTGAAAATAATGTGTCTGATTACTACCGTGGTGTGAGCACTTTACATGACACACAGCTCACAAACCAAACACAAGCGGCATGAATTCAGACAATTTTTTCTCGTAATCAATCATCCGAAATTATTCTCTTAAACGGACGTGTTATACTTTTCTTGATTACTTTGTAATTCAATTTTTGACAAGATTTCAAGAAGCTCACGACGAAGGTTGAAAAGGAACACACACTTTTTGTCTCTCAAAAGGGGCTCATCAAAACCTAAAATCTCAGTGTGAAAATTTACATTTCCCTATCGCGTAGGGAAATTCGTACATTATCATTATGTATATTTTTCATCATTACTAAATGATAGTGGAGTAGGAGTTTTGAAAGGGAAATATGTGAGAGGGTACATAGGAATCCATCCTTCCATCCTTACAAGGAGTCATCTTCCCCATGTCACTGCACTATCACACATTTAAAATTGCTTATGGCTTGGGGAGAAGTGCTGAAATCCGCTAGTCGCGAAATCCTTCACACCCGACGTTGCCGGATGTGATTACTCGAAAGAAAGAGGACACAAATTTCCTTAAAAAGTTTTAACGTCGTAAATGACAGAGAAAGGAGGATCTCAAGTATGATATAAAAATCACCAGGAATGTGAGATTCGGAATGTGAGGTGACTAGTGAAAACATTAAGGAGGTGAATATGTAAAACAGTTGACACTAATCACTAATGGAACATTATTTGAATGCAATTCGCAAAGCTTAGTTTAACATTTGTACTCAACATGTTGTACTAACTGCAAGTTACTCAAAACAGACAAAAAGGCCGAAGAAGTCATTCTAGACATATAACGTATAGTAAAGGTGATGTATTGAGTTGCGGCAGATTTAGAACAAATCTGTAAGCTATGTTTAATTAGAAAGATGAAGTAAGGGATGTACAAAGTGTATCATGTTTGTGCATGTATGTACTTAAAAGTATGTATGTAATATTATGAGGCAGATGCACGTTCGTCAGTATTATGCTTTGCGGAAGATGACTCTCGATGAGCGTATTAGGTGTACAAGGGAAACGAACATGCTTCTATGTAAATTCACGTGCACGATACATACATACCCCTTATTCCCCATTTTATGACTAAAGTAATTGCCAGTTTACGGCAATTTTTTTATTATTATTTTTCTAATGAAAATTATTGTAATGAATAGTGTGCACGTTTGATATGCACCTGTAAATATAACAAGACACCTGCCACACAAGTTTGTGTAATCTAGGTTTAATGATTTAATTACACTGTAAATTCAAAGGTGTCCTCCTTTTTTATACATTTAATAAATTGTGGTCTGCGGTCGTAATAACTTCACTTTTTCAGCTTACTCGTATGTAAGTACATATTTGTTATAAAGATTAGCAAAAGTGCAGGATGCAAGTGCACCATTTTTTCATAGTAAAATGCTCTCCTGTCATGGTGCAAAGGGATGATATCAGCGTCCCGTGTATTTGTTACATCTTCAGAGTAAAGTTTGTCAGGTGGACGTATCTTTGTGGCATATTGTAATAAAGTCAGAAAATACCTAGACGCAAATCAGCAAAACTCTCACTATTGCACTGTAGATTAGATGCTCTTGATACAGAAAGGTGCGCACGCGAGATGATTATGGTGAAGCGCGAGTCATGTGGTTTACTTCCTTTCCGGGTTCAAATAGAACACGAATGCAATTTTCGATGGGACGGAGGATTTTTTTGCGCACGGTTCACCTTCCTTTGAATCAATTTTAAAGCAGATTTTAAAATTCCAATTCAATTTCGTTTGAGTTAACAATCCTGTGCACTCATTGTGTCACACACAACAAGCAACAAACGTAACCGGAAGGATGCCGATTGAGTAATAATGTAGCTCATTCATCATAATACGCCAGTTCTGTAAAGAAGGTGGTCGACCGGATGTATTTAGCTTATTAAGGAAATCTCCCTTTAAAAGTGGATTAAGAGCGCAAAATTAGTCAACAATTTGCTAATGCATGCATGGCATTGGATCTGGGATCTAAAGAAACCTTTTTACGCACTCGCACGGTATTCCGTTTGGCCACATTGGTCAGCATGAGTAATAGGAGCAATCTGCTTTATTCAGCTTTCAGTTATAAATGCAGTCCCTACTGTATTTATGGTGTATCTGGTTGATGTATAAATATTCCAGTCCAAAACCGATAGTAAAACTTAACCATGTAAAAACATTACAGATTGGTAAATATAAACCCAAATACAAGAACAGCTTATTTTACACCTGTATTTTTTAACTTCGGGGAATGCTCTATAAGTAGTAGGGGTAGTTTCGCATGCCAGTTCTCAAATTCTGCAGTCGGATGTAGGCATGTGTCCGTTAGAAATCGAAAGTCTGGTTTTTGTGAATCTGAATGTCTGATACGGTCATAATTTTTAAAAATACATTACCGATACATAAGCGATTCCTAGCCATAGAACTAGCTCATAAGCATATAAAAACCAAACTGAAAAAATTGGGTACAACAAACAATAGAAAACTTCACAAACTAATGAAATTGAAACCCGTACAAGTAATCCTGCATTCAAAAGTGTTCTTTCTGAAAATTTCATACTCCTGCTGAGCGACTATCAGCAAATACCTAGTTTAGGTACAGAGAAGCAGTTCCTCGTACATCGCTTTGTAGCAATTTTTACCACCATGCAACAAAACCTTTGCATTGGGCTCTCTGTATGAGTCTTATTGTCGTAAGGTGTTGACAAAATTAGCCAACTCAACCCTTGCTACCTATGAAATCTATTATCCTGACGATTAAAGCGCGAAAGTCATGAAAACTTGTTATATTGTTACATTGCTTCAGTTCAGTCGTATTGCATGACATTTATTGCTGCTTCCAATAACTATTTCAAGGATTCCCATGTGCAATATGATAGACAAGGAAATGCATTTATGGTTTGCTTTGGTGATCGATTGGAGTGCAGTTGGCATGTTCAACTTGTTTGACACATGTCACTCAAACGGCAGCTCGTGCAACCTAGTATGTATCTGACAATGCAATGTATTGAATGTTATAGCAAGGTTTTTATGTATTAGCCGTAATAATGTGTGAGGAAAGTTTTTTTTATATACATACATGCATAGATTAATACGAATACTCCAGAGATATTTTGTAAAATCGCAAAGTAAAATGAAAATCCACGTGTCATTTGAACAGTTTGCCTGTTTCATCTCATCTCTCTATTTATCTACACGTGTTGCACAACATGTATGTATGTGTATTGTAGTTTCGCATTATAAATCATAACAAAACTGCATTGTCTTAGAATGACTTACACCTTCGAAATGGTGTGCTTGTAAGAACGACGTAATTTAAGTCACTATTAATTTATATTTATGAATTTTAGAATGTGCCATACAGTAAGTTGTATGGTGACAAGATCAGCAATGAGTAAACAAAACAAAATACTTCTGGCAATAACCACGCTCGAGTGAGACATGATGGTGGTGTGTAATGCAATTAGTTCGATTTTCAGATATCTTATTTTTCCCACACTTGAAATTGCTTCTACAGCCCTCATCACCAGCTCTCTGATTTTATACAAGTAGGATGACTGATAAGAAAAGTTTTTGCGCATATGTCGGGTTATAATTTTTATTTATTTTTGCAATTGTTACGCTTACGCTGGGAAGTTTGTTTGTGTAGTACATCGAAATTAAGCAACTTGAACTGGGAATGTTTCTTTTGGAGTTGTGCAAACATCTACTTCAAATGTCAGCAAGCAGTGTACCTATCTATGAATTTGATGTGAGTGCATTAATCGTTACTGCAGTCTTTAAAAGTTCACGTTTTACATTTCAAACCACTGCCAATGTTTGCGAATGCTGCACAACGTCAATGTTAACATATTGCTTTGGTCAGTGACAGCATTACACAAGATTAATTCACAGACACACTCGACCGTTAGCCAATTGAAACACGAGCTTTAGCTTATTTAAACGTGAATCTTACACTCTGATCGCAACCAAGAGAGGACCACATCCAAAACAGATGCATCATTTATTAAAAGTGAGTCATACGCGATTTTCAGTAACATACGACAAGAACGCTTACTACACTGCATTGTCGTTGAAATTTTAGCTAAATAAGTGCACGCTCCCATATGTAATGCATTTTAGTGAGTATTCAGTATAGTAAGACGCATCTCATTAAAATCGCAAGTGTGGTTACAGAGATATATGGCAATCATGCGTCGGGGAGACTGATGGTTGAACTTTGCAGTGAAAAAGTGAAGGAATTAGAAGCAGTCAATGCTGTCGCGTACTGATTACATAAATATTTGTCTCTAGAAATGTTGTAGGGTTAATGCCTCACTGTAGTTGACACTTGAAAATGTATACATACATACCTTCATGTTTTTCTGGGTTGACTTATATCTAGACATTTTACTTCACTGAGACTTTCAACGGATGACATTACGAAATTTACTATATTCGCAACAGTTATCATCTCCTTAAAGTAGATCAAGTTGATCATTATTTTATAGGGCATGTCATTCACTCGCTAAGCGTCACTAAAAAATACAGAATGTATTTGTAGTTTGTATGGATGGTCAATGCTCGCGTCTGTGTCCGTTTGCATTAGTGGATAGCCCAACCCATGATGACGAGCTTCAGAACAAAAGCGCCTTTCCTTTCCCAACCCAATTAAAATCTCCTCAATGCACTTGAGGACCTCCCAATTACAAAAAACATTTGGGCAGTAAGTGGATGTGGAAGAAGCATTTAGAAGTGAACGTGAGGAGGGAGACCCATTTTTATGGTCAAAGTGGTGCAGATTTGCCTCTGAAGACATTCATTGAACGTTTGACCGTTGGCTTTAGTAGTAACCTAAGAGCGTATGTAGGTTGTAAAACCGAAGTTTGTGAATTATTCAGTATTATTGTGGTTACCGGAAAAATGTTTGGCAAATGGACCCTGCCTCTGGTGCTACTAATTAGCATTGTGGCTGTACTTTTTGATAATTCTCAGGCTTATCGTAAGTTGATTTTGAATAGCTGTCTAAATTTCATTGCTAATTTAAATTTGGTAAAGTACAGGTAAATATATGACAATCTCGTTATCTATGTAGCTGATTGTCCGGATTGCGGAATTTGTCAGCAAAGGTATTTGCCTGTGTGTGGCGGAGATGGTCAAACATACCACAATGCGTGCCATTTAGGTTGCGAAAAGCAGTGCAGAAAGCCAGGTAAGTATGCCGTGATCCATAAAATTTCTGCTGCAGGTGTATACTTCACCAGTATCAAGTATCACGAGCTGAGTGGTTCAATGATTTCGGTGATTTAAATTTAGGATTGAAGATTGTTCACGATGGAGAATGTGGCAACGATCAGTTAATTTACAAGTACCACTAGAAGCATTCAGCGACCAAGGCAAAACAACTATTCACAGACACAAAATAAATTATAAGCATGATTTTTTTGTTAATTGAATTGTTAGACAGCAATTTCAATTTATGTGGACTAGATCACTTGTGAACAAGTAATATTTGTTGGATGGCAAAGTACACCTAAAATGAAATGTTTGTCACCAAATCACTTTACAATTTCAATTCTTGTTAGCCCAAATTTCCCACCAAGCTTTTAACAACGAAGACAAACACTGATTCGATGTTTGGTTAATTCCTGCAGTATTTTACCTTTGCATCAGGCAACTTTTGTCCATATCATAAGGATCGCGTTACATAATAAGCGTAGAATGAGTATATTATTGTCATGCAAAATTATTATTTTATTTTTATTTTACAGTACTACGCATGAAACAGATATGGAATAAATCAAATATTGTTCAGCTAATGTGTAATTTAGTCACTTTTTTGCATAAGCACGGATGCACCTCTTTATGCAAATTATCAGGACAATATGCTCCTCGTAATAAGTTGACAGATCCTTCAACTTCATCTCAATTTCTTGTGGCCGAGGTCCAAATTGAAATGCAGACATGCAAGGATGTGTGGGTGGAGATACTGTGAGTACGAACCGCGGGGTTATTGGAGAAGAAATTGCTTTTTTCTTGCTTCAATCGCCACCGAACAACCACTCGATGTGACAACTATAGGAAACCACTTGATACATGAAATTGCTCACACCAAACACGGCATCGGTAAATACATTTAGCGCAAACGAAGTCGTTCCTTCAGTTACCACTCAATAATGACTACTATAATCTTCTTTATGCCCAATTGCCGCATCCTAATAACAACATCAACTTCATCGTCGAGCGTGTGGCGTACATTGTTATTACGTTTTCCATTGTTCCATTACTAACTACACCACGGCCAATGGATGGGCCATGGGCAAATAAATTTAGTAGACATGCCTGCCAAGAAAAATGTGGCGAGGCGAGAATGATTTGCGTATTTAGGCACGCTCAAGTCATCACTCCACTTCATAACGGAGCTTCATTGTTCCCGTGGACTTTTTATTAAATATATGGAGTATCATCTTCATGCGTTTTGCAATTTACTTTAAGCAACTGTTCAATTTTAAACAATGATTTTGATACAAATCGCAACCACTTAATAACATACTTGATCTGCAAAAAACAATCCACTTCATCATATCGCATCGTGTTGATAACACAATTTCGCCTTCCTTAATAAAAACGCATAAAATGTAACTTAGTACGCGTGTTTTACGTATTTTGCAATTTTACGGTAAATGTAACTTTTTGCATCATCACAAAAACAGAAACGTGCTCAAGAGTGCGTACTTTACCTTACGTTAACCACACGAATCATCATTTCCTTGAAGAAAAAAACTCCCAAATATGATTTCAGAATTGCTTATATTACGGCTATGCTAACTGTCCTTTGAGGACCCTGATTAGCCCTAATCATCAAAATGTAATGATTTAATTAATGCAAACACGAAGGGCACAAGACACAACCATCCCATCCCTTGCTTGACTCCTTAATCGTTGTTCAATGACCAAAGTCATCTCCACAAAGGCTACCCTCGTCGATTACTTCTGATTTTTGAGAAAAGTTAACGGATCTTTACACAAAATGTACACACGAGCCTGTATCACACCTCTGTAATATCTGTTATATGGTAACTTCGTGTTGCAAGCTAGATTTCATGACACCGACACGCGAGACGAGTGGAATGTTAGAGTATTATTAGTTTTTCGCGTTGTCCATAAAATTATGTGAATAAATAGGAAAAACGTCTCTTTGCTAGCAAAAAGGGATAATTGCAAGGCTGTCATTTTTGCAGGGGTACTTCTTTAAGTGTATAGACACTGACTATGAGATGTAATCAGGTGCGACATCATGTTTCCCATTTTTTTACTCAAAGTATGTTCCACCATCACTGCGACTCACCAGATTGTCTTTTACAGCGCTAATCTGGTCGAGCTTTTTTATTAACCTAAAGTCTACTTCGTCCAGCCTCCAGAACATGGAATCCTACATTGAAGATATTTCTTATCCCCAAAATACTCATTCTTTGTCGTTTTCATGCTTTTCAGATTGTGATGATTATGATGAATATTGTCAGTTATTTTTCAATGTCAAGAACCTTGTATATAAAGGAGGCTTGATGGACAAAATTGGGCAGACACTGAAGCGCTGCTGAGGGTCTAGATAGTGCTTGTGTTCACACATTTTCACCTCCATCATCATCGGCATCATCATCGGCATCATCATCGGCATCATCATGAGAGTTTTTGTAAGTTCTGTAGCCAGTGTTGGAATGTAGGTAAACGGTGTGACTGGACCTAATTTCAAAATTCTTCTTCTTCTAGACGATCTTGTTGGTTTGTGTTCTCGTCACGGTGGTTCTCGCAGGAAACCGTGGTGGAGGAGGTGGCCGTCGAGGACGCGGCGGCGGCGGATTCCTTGCTTCTCTTTTCGGTGGTGGGGGTGGACGACGTGGCAGGAGTAATGGTGGTGGTGGTGGATGGGGACAACGAAGCTCAGGACAACGAAGTAGCGGTGGGGGAGGTGGAGCTTGGCAAGCCCAGCGTTCCTCCGGTGGTAGTGGCGGTGGGGCCTGGCAAGCTCAACGATCCTCCAGCGGCGGTGGAAGTGGATGGCAATCCGGAGGATCAGGAGCAGCTCCTGTAAGAAGTGGAGGAAATCCGTGGCAAAGCAGCGGAGCTAGTCCAGTGAAAAGTGGAGGATACCAATCCGGCGGTAGTAGCAGCAGTGGGTGGCAAGTTGGAACGGGAGGCGCCTCTCCTGTCAGAAGTGGAGGTGGAAATCCCTGGCAAGGCAGTGGCAGCAGGGGTGGTGGTGGAGGCGGGTCTCGATCAGGAAGTGGTTGGGGTAGAGGCTAACCATCAGCATTTACAAAACCATTTTATACCAGCAAAGCAGAAGTTTCTATAATCCTAATATTATATTTTTAATACGTCGTACCGTTTTTATACGATAATCGTTAATCATAAAAACCAACTTTTAACGGCTACCAAAATCATTCAACAATGATTACTTACTATCTAGTACATAGAGTCATCTGGTGCGCGATCACTGAACTGCTTCATTCGAGCAGCATCATTCCTTTGTCTCTGTAAGCTGCGGCGTCAAGTTTCAGATTGACTTCACGAGACTGCGCTCATTGCACACATTGAACTCCATCAAATGCAACAAAGCCGCATGACCGGTCATTGTACTGTGTGACCTCCATATCATCAAACCCCCATCCAGGCAATTCGTTCGGATACGATAATTATCGTCTCGCTTATCAAAATCATCAATTCACAAAATTGTTGTTGAACCCAACTTTTTTAAAGAATTTAAAATGAACAACTCTCATGTATGTGTCTCACCAGATCGATGTGCGATGCATGCGACCTTTCGATAACTACATAGAGATGTATGACTTTGCATGAGGAATTCAGTAGCTGGTCATGAGGTCATTTTTACGGTTGATTTTTGTAAACCGAAAAATTGGATCGTATATAACTCTCGGAGTTGAGGTAGAAGGGTGGGTTCAACAAGATGACTGGATGAGCATGTATAAAAAAAACTTTGAAAGCGAAGTCCTCCATTGCATTGTCCACTCCTGTGTGAACTGGTGATTTTTCCGCAGTGATTCTATAGCGCTTTTACAGCTGATTTGAAATTTTCAAACGGTTTCGTTTTGTTTCCTCAAATTTTCCCACACAGGTTGTCCTCTAACAACTTTTTCTCGAATTCACTCCCTCCGATGAAAATCATCCAACGGTTCAAAAACATTTTTGGCAGCGCCAGTGCTTTCATTTCCTGTTGCCGGAACGAAACAACTTTCAACGCTCAACAACGCCCTTGCCTACCTCAAATTGTGAGTTACTAAATATATTAATTAACAAAGATTTTAATGTTGTTTGAGTATGATCAATTTTAGTTTTTAGAATGGTTTGAATTCATGATTCGTAAATCAATTGAACTTTGTGTTGTGGGTGTGTTATTCAAGGGTAGTGTTTGTGTTGAGAAGTCATGGCTGAGGAAGGGTTTCCAAATAAAATGAACACGACGGATTCTGGAATGGCAAGTTTTTCCTCGCCCAGTTCGGTGTCGTCATTGCCATCCACGTTGAGGAGCGCATCGTCTTCGCCACCATCGTCGGCAGGGCTGTCATCCGATAGTGAAGACCATAACACGGAAGCTACACAATTAATTGCTGACTCTAATGATGACTACTTCAGTCGACATAAAATGACCGAAAGTGCGCCGAACCTGGAAGAAGATTTGAAAGAACTAGTAGTGGCTACCAATGTCAAGCGAGGACTCCCATTGGATGTGGAGTGCACACCTCGTAAAATTGCCAAGAAAAGTCCTGCCTGTAAAGCTCCCACCAAACTGAGTCTCGAAGGGCGAGCCCCGTTCAAGTCACGCCAAATTAAGGCTTTCCGACTACAAAAGAAAATTAACCGCAACGTATTCACGTACTATCCCAAAGGACGAGTAGATGCAATTAGGGAATGTAGTTCAGGGACTTCAGAACTCGTACAGGAGGCAGTAAGAGAAGGAATGAAGTCCTTTGAAACGGTGGTCCGCTCTTTGCTTCAGTCTTTGCAACAGGATATTGCTCAATCGATTCACACGGAGATTCAACATGCTCTCGACGAATTCAAGAGTACAATGGAGGATAGCTTGCAGAAATCCACGAGGAAGCCACGACAAAGGCGGGTGAAATCAGAGATCAAATCAACCAGTTCTTCTTCCACAGGAGAGGGTAACCGTAAAAAGGAGGAAGATGATGAAAACAAAGTTGGCGCTACTACTATAGGTTAGCCTATATTTACGTAATTACAATGATCTTAGAATACAATTGATTTTGATTTTAAATTGAATATAAAAAATCGCAGATTCTCAAAATGCAGAAGATAATAAGAGTTCGACCATTCCGTCAGTGAAAGTAGACGACAACGAGCCGTGCATTTTAAACAAGAAAAAATCAGCATTTGATGCGCTATTAAAGCACGCACGATCTGCAACTTTGGTGGATACCCTTAAAGCAATGATTAGTAAACAGGAAGAAAACGCCAACTTTGACACGAGTGACAAGGAGATGTCTGAGTCAGAAGAATCTTGCAATGACTCCGACCCTGGAAGTCCAGTCTCAATATTCTCATTGAGTAAGAAACACAGGCGGCTTTGACATTTTTATGAAATACAAGGTTATTTATAAGCTTACATAATTTCAACTTTAGCGTTAAATTGTGGTATTACTATTAGACATTTCATTTGAACCAGGTGAGGTACAGCAGGAAGTCATGTTCAGCCAGGATGATTATTCCAAAGTATGCTCAACACCTGCAAAGACAGAAACAGATTTCGAAAAGAAGCCTGACAAGCCAACTTGCACAGCTCTGGTAACGTATGTAAAGCCGTCTCCGACCACGCCAACTCCGAAAAGCATCCTGCTTGACTTAAGGCAGTCTGAAGGTGAACTAATTTTAAAACCAGGTGAACATAACCTTCTAAAAAAGCGCTTCTCACTTTATCACTTAATTTTACTTGTTCTAATTTAGTTTTTATAATTTTGTGTACCTTCAGAACTGGGACTTGGAAAGCAAAAGCTGCCAATGAAGTGTGAATATTGTGGCAAACACTTCTACAACAACTCCAGCCTCAAGCAGCACATATCCTTTCATCGGCCTAACAGACCCTTTGAATGCACTGAATCTGGGTGTGGAAAGGCGTACAAAACGAGATCAGAACTAAATCGTCACTGTGTGGTTCACTCTGGATTGAAAAAGTTTGAATGTAAGCAGCACACATCTAGTTTTATAACTTAACAATAACTTAACAACAAGAGTTGCTTAAAATATTCATACTGCATTAAGGTAATTCGTGCGGAAAGCGCTTTTTGAGGAAGCAGTACTTGAAGACTCATTTGCTGCGACACGAGGAACCTCTCACTTGGCAATGTGACTTGTGCACAAAAATATTCGTGAATAAAGATGACCTCAATAAGCACAGAGT
The DNA here is from genome assembly GCA_027743745.1 of Alloscopus bannaensis. Taxonomy (NCBI): domain Eukaryota; kingdom Metazoa; phylum Arthropoda; class Collembola; order Entomobryomorpha; family Entomobryidae; genus Alloscopus; species Alloscopus bannaensis. The sequence continues at coordinate 13,887 of JAHZMW010001899.1, read as the reverse complement.
CAGCTATCACAAGCACGGTAAAGCTCGACATCCTGAGCGTCTCGCTTTTCCAGCTCTAAAGTATCCTGATTCTTCAGTAGAAAGTATTACGGCATGAAGTAGCAGTAGGCAATTAAGCATTCATACATGTTAATGTTATCGTGATGTGGATGGCAGTCATTTCATAACATGTTCATCATCCTTCTCATTCATAAACACATTTACTATATAATTATAATTAACGTATTTACATTTTTATAAGTCAGCTCGCGAGTACCCTTAGCTATACCCTGTGGTGGCCAGACTCAATCACATTTTCAATGATTGTCTGCGTGGTTCTCCAGGGCTTATCGTATTTATTGCATTGGCTACCAAAAACAACCTCGTAAAAATTGTTGGTGAGCATCCTCGTGGTGTGCCCAAGCTCTATTTTCTATAAATGCTTGAACTATCTTGGGTGAACGACAAGGGGTTGTACAACTGAGGGTACGATTGCGGATTAATGTATACTGGCTGCGTTTGGGGCTGCGCTACCTGGGGTGCTCCTGGATAAACGTGAGTTTGTTGGTGGTACGCTCCTGGGTATTGTACCTGATGATGATGATGAACAGGAGCACCGGGAGACGCAGCAAAGAATGGTTGATGCGGGGGTAGCGGGGTAGGAGCGTGTGTGGGTTGAGGTGGCAATGGTGTTGGCGTCTGATGAAATATTGGCTGAGGAGACGCTGTACGAATATCAGGGACTTCGTAAGGTCTGGGAGTTGGCTGAAACGACCCTGAAGCTCCTTTTGAATAAATTACTGGCTCGGGTTTGGGAATGTCAGGATGAATGAATGCGGTTGGGGTGGGTACAGGAAGAGGCGGACCTTCAGGGTGATGATGTCGACGAGGCACCGCTGTTGGCTCAGGTGGAGGGAAGTATGGAGGAGGGGGCCCATCAGGTCTTCGTGGATAGGGATTCTCCTTGATGACTCTAATTACTTTGGTTCCGTCAGGTTCGTAGGATTCTTCGTATCTGACCACTCTTTCTGGAGGATTTGGTGGTGGAGGAGGTGGTGGTGGGGGAGGCTCCCTTTCGTAGGTTTCAACAACCCTTACAACTTTTGTAGGAGGTGGTGGTGGGGGTGGGGGCTCATGAACGTATTTTGTGACGACTTTAGTTGGAGCAGGAGGTGGCAATGGTGGTGGTTCAGGATGATGATGGTGATGATGATGGTGAGATTTTACGTATTTCACGACTGGTGGTGGTTCACTCACGTATGTAACAATTTCCTTTGGTGGTGGAGGGGGAAGGGGTTCCTTAACGTATTGAATCACTTCCTTGGGAGGAGGGGGGCCGTACGACTCGACAACTTTCACAACTTTCGGGGATTCCACGTATTTGACGAGAGGCTCGTGAGGATGATGATGGTGAACCACTTTGACAATTTTTGGAGGTTCCTCTTCGTATGCCTCCACCTTAATAGCTGGAACACCAATTTTTAGCGGAGGTGGGATCGGCGCCACTGCAACTGGAATAGGGGGAGGAAGATGAGGTGGTGGTGGCTCGTCGCCAAGAAAATCACGAAAGAACTTGTGCAACTTTTTCATCCTGTGTCTCAGAAACTTTGTGGCATGCTGAAGATGTTTGTGAAAATGCTTTGGGAAGTTTGGCAACAAAGACGGAAACGGAGCACCCTGCGGCAATGGGGCTTGGGGTTGTAAAATAATCACAGTTTTGGGCGTAGACCCTTCTTCATAAACGACATGATGTTCGTGTCCACCTCTCGAATTGATTACATGCTTGGTATCCCCTTCTTCATAGTACGTCGGTGTATCTCTGCGATGAATGGCGCTCTCTCGGGGATTATCTGCCAGCATTTCCTCCATATCCAGTCGTGGGTGGCATGCTGACACTGACGCTATAAGTAAGCTCAATTGTAGCAGCAGAAATTTCTAAAAAATAAAACGTGGTATTTTTTTAAACTCAAACTATTCCAAAGTTACGATATTCATTAGATGTAAAAACGAAAAAAAACTTACTCGGTGGCACTTCATGATTAATCCTAAAGTAAGCTTCACGAGGAAGCTTCTTCCACGTATTTACCGAAACACCTCCAAAACTCTTTGAATTGCACAATTTACACTAAATAAGCTCGATAAAGTTTTCACAGGTGGATCAGTCAGAAGAAGAGGGCGAGGAAGCAGCATCTGGACGAAACGAACAGTAAAATAAAACTGAGTTTAGTGTCATGATTGGAAAGCTCATCTGATTGTAATTAGTGTCCTTCGAAGAGGAACATGTGTACTTAATGATAGACCGTCGTAAATGTACTAATTAAGGGGTTGTAAATTGTAAAGGCTATCATCCATGGATGCGATGACCGTAGGGAAGCTAACAACTTTGACACAAGGGCTTATTTTGCTTATAATATGACTGGGGGTTCTGTGCAGTAGCATTTCCTTCCGCTCTGAAGGTCGCCGTTGGGAAGAAATTCGCCATTTTTCATACAAGTGTACTCAACCAGTAAAACGATACAGAGTATCGAATATTGTAATAATCTATTGTCTAAGTGCTAGGTTAACAGAGTCATGAGGACTTGTGAGCACACACTGCTACTCTCGTGTGAAATTCCCAGGTTCAGAATCCTGTCAAGCATAGGATTCGTAGGAATTTGATTGAGTGTTTTTTTATTTATCTTGTCATCATCCCGAATACGAGTATTGTAGATAATGTCGAACAATATGTGAAATATGAGAGGATTGAGAGATGGCATCTTGCAAAAAACAGTGTCTCAACACAACTTTCAATGTGCGGAGAAATATTCAAAGGTTAGCTATAAATCGATAAAATTCGCACATTTATATGCAATATATTTATATTGTATATATATACAATCCTAATGTCAGCCATAATCTAATAAGGGAATACATTCTAGTTTTTTCCGAGGAATTGATACGTCAAAATGATTGGGAATTGAAATGTTTTGCCTACATGAAGGTGTCCAATGTTAACGCATCCAGGAATGAAATATTTATAAAGATTAAGAGCACAAGAATTTGATGTAAATTACTGCGATTTAAAAAAAATTAACTTATTTATTTCTGCAATCGGCTGAGTAGGCATAAATATACAATTCATACCTAACAATTCATTAATAATCATCTTCAAACTTCCGTGTCACTGAAAACGGATATGTGTCAAGTTTACGTAATATTGGATTGAGGTACGCCATGTGTTTTATGTGTTTCGATGGGAGAACTCCTTGAGAAAACAATCGCATTGTTATTACAAACCCTAATTATAATTATTTACAGTGTATTGTATCATCTTTCTCGTTGTTCCCTGATCCGCTGATTACGTGTCACCAGTTGCCTCGTTGGAGTAATTTATCGTTGGACAAAATTGATCACTGTATACGCACTTTACCTAAGTGCATACTCGAGTGAGTACGGGAGCATTAATAATAATGTATGTTGCTGAAGTGAGGAGTGGGAGTGCTATTCTTCTCTAATTGCTGCCGCGAGAACATTTTTTGCAAGTTTTCTACTAAACCGACGAGCCCATGCGAAATAAGAAGTCTGATCAAATGACTGATATTAGAAGGAGTCAAATCGGCTAGCGATAATTACCACACACTATACACAAGTGGACGTGCTTTGTAAAGATACGTTATTATGTAATGCATTGCTATTTCATCCAAATATTGATTAATCAGGTCAAGATTAAACAGCCGCGTTTAATTCTCGAAGCTTTTGTGATTTTTTAATATTCACAGACATGGTGTTACATAATATGCGTTTTATGTATTTGGCGTTTTATATAACATCCAAACTGGCTCAAAGCCATGTTTGTGTATAGATTGAATCAGCAGGAAGTTTTATGTAGAAGTAAGAATAAATGGAAGTTCAATAGAGATCTTTTGCGAGATAGAAATATTTATTGTAAATGGTCAGAGAGAGAGAGCGGAAACGAGAGCAAGGAATACGGAGAGCTTCTTGAGTCATTTTTATGAGTAGCTCATAGATCACATTAATTTCTTTTACCAAGAGGAAGACCTCCCAGAATGAGATCCTCCATAGCCTCCACCGTACCCACCACCACTGGAAGAGCTGCCGCCGTAAGATCCAGATCCCGATCCAATGGGCTGAGTTTGAAGTGAATCGCCAAGACTGTATGGCAAGAAACGGAAGTTGTCATTTTGCCCACCACTTCCTCCGCGAATTTCTTGCTGGTATGGCACATCGACCAATTGTCCCCTTCCACCGGAAGACTGCTGAGGAGCTCGAACTTGAAGGGACTCGCCAGCACTGTATGGCAAGAAACGAAAGTTGTCGTTGGAACGGCTTCCTCCGCCGCGGATTTCTTGCTGGTAGGGGATGTCTACGAGTTGTCCGCGTCCTCCAGACGATTGCTTTGGAGCCTGGACTTGGAGAGAGTTTCCAGCACTGTATGGCAAAAATCTGAATCCAGCATCGGAATTACTACCTCCTCCAGTCGTCTCAATTGTGTATGGAATGTCAACCAGTTGGGCTGGCTGGCGACGTGAGGGTTGGGAAGGAGCAGAGTAGCTTTTTTGCTGGGTAAGAGGAGCCCTTTGGATTTGGGCTGGTTGTTGGTAACTTCTTCCCCCAGAACTGCTGTGTCCACCTCCACTGCTATACCCACCACCATAGTTTCCACCGTGTTGACTATGAATTGCCCCTGCAGCAGCCAGAGCTACACAAACAGTTGCGAAAACCTGGAATTTTATTGTGGAAATATAGTGTTTTAAGATTTAAAAAAAAGTATTTTGAATATGAATTTGGCTGGTTTTTACTGCTTTACCACAAAAGTCTTCATCTTGGTCTCAGTAGTCAGGTCAAGTTGGAACAGACGAGATGGAAAGAATTGTGTCCAGGACCGGAGTTTGGTCTCCTATTTATATGAATTTTCTGGGCAATAGCTTACCAAAAACCTAGCCCAGGCCATTGTGACAAGAAGCCACCAGGCCGACAGCACATGCGTCTTCACTGGTTTTTGGAAAATATGTAGATTTGATAATTACAATGGCATAAATGATTTTATAACCTTTACCGGACATTTTTCTGAAAGAAAGTCGATTATAAAACATGAAAAAATCCTAAAATAATAAAACCCAAAGACAAACTAGACTGTCAAACGAAGTCAGAATAGATACATACATATGTATATCTAGCAAAAAGCCGGAGAATTTAACATAAATTTATAAATCCACGATAAAAAAAACTTGTGGAACTGGTCTCATTCGCTGTAATTTACCAAAAGTGTACAAACTCACGCTACGGTGATGAAGATGGTGAGGTGATTAGAAATGTGAACTTGGAAGTGCAATTTAATTCAATCGTACTTTTAGGAATAAAAAGGAGAGCTCGTGAGTTGACCTTGTTAGGAGTGGATCATAAGCCATAAATATGTGACACTAGAATTCTGGTTTATGGAAAACATCACTTTACATCACACACAACATAACGTGCCTACCGTAAGGGATAGTTTTACAGCTTATTGAAGTTTCTGTACTCAACGCCTTCCCATATATTAATAAAAATCTACGAATGAGAGTATTGGATTGGGCTCTTGGTCCGGTTGAATGAAAAGAGGGCTTACCACACTGAATCTGGAAAATCAAAGACTGTAAAACTCGAAATTTGATCTGTGAATGAGGATTCTTGCCGCAAAACATGGTTAAAACAATCGCTTTCAAGTATAAGCTCACATTTTTTTCATAAGCTGGAACGGGAGAGTCGGAAAGTCTAGTCATCATAACAAATATTCAAGACATAATTCGGCAACTCTTAAAAGCATTTCACACAACTAATTAACATAAGACAGTCATTACTTGCGTCACAAATGTCACGACGACTTTTGTGATGGTTCTCAGTCAAACTAAATGTATTATGTTTTGATCTGGTGATCTCATCGAAGTCGTCTGCTTCTCTCTCCTCAGGCGAGATGTACACCTTGAAAGTGCAAATTGAATAAGATCTTTGGGTGAAGAACAGGAATCCGAACTTGTTCTGAGTGAGATGAATTGTCTACGACTTTTTGCCACACTTTACTGACCCATATGCAAACTAATTTTTGGCTTTTTTTTAAAAAAAAAGCAGAATGCATGTAAAAGAAATCAGAGTTATGCTTTACACGTATTTATCCTGTTCGCAACGACTTGCAGTTGGTAGATCATAAAATGTGGAAGGGCTTGGTGCATAATAATAATAAAGTTTTCGTCATTGTCAGTACATGTGTAGAAAAATATTCACACTAAGAAATAACTAAATGGTATAATCTTCAAAGGTTCATGTGTGGTATAAAAGTGAAGTTTATGTAAACACAATCACATCGGTTGGATTTCGAGCAATACCGGCGGTCTTGTTCAATCTTTTTTTGACGTGACTAGTACCTATATGAAAACAGCGTGTTTTAGATTGCAGGATGCAATAATGATGTCACTTGCCTAAACTTGACTATTCAATTCAATGCTACCAACTGCTCGCAAGTCATCCTTTGTATATCACAATATCATAGCCTCCTTGCTTCGCTCTGCTCAGAGATATCCCGGCTTCCATTCACCGGTTATCATGAGTTTCTAAACAAAGCTTCCACATTCTTGGCTAGGAGTTGTATCTATGCACATAATAATATTTGATTTCTCGCATTTTGTATTATGCTAATTAAGTAGATACGTCGCAATTTTAATTCACTAATTTCATACTTTTATTGTATTCTAAGCTACAGTACAGATATAGTTTCCCTGTTTCCAGCTGCTTGAAAAAGTAAAAGTGTAATTATATCAGACAAAAAAATGCAAATTAAACATTTTCTAGATGGAAATGGAATAGCATGGTACTACTGGAAATAAAAATCAGGGCTGGTAGTATTTAATAGTGAATTTCGTATCCACCCCCTCTTCCACCACCCCTGTATCCACCATACCCACCGTACCCCCCGTACCCACCCCCTCGATACCGATTGTATCCACCTCCGTAATACTGATCGTAGCCACCCCCGTACCGTCTCGGGTACTGACGACGGCCATAGTATCCATCATAGTAATTGCCTAGAAACCCAAACTACTATCACTCCACTGTTCAAAAATCATTACAAAATACTTATTTCTTTAATGTTTGGTTGCTTTAAATACAACACGTCTAAAAGAAGTGGGTTAATTTGTAAACGAACCGTAACCACCATAGTAGGTCCATGGATCTAGAAAAAATATTTAAAAAATTATAACCTCCGCTCATTAACGAGGCTAGTGTCATAAAATCTACAAAACAAGATAAAGAAAGTGCACGTTGCACAATACTGACTAAAAAATTACATAATATTGTTCTACTAACCATAGTAGTCTGGTGTACCCGATCCATAACCAGCAAAAGTGTAGCCAACACAGGCTACCACGCAAAAGAGCGCCTGTAAAGTGATAAAAATGTTACTGAAAACTTTTCCTTGTTGTGTGTGTCAGTTATTAACACGCTTGTAATGTCGTAATCTTTACCAAGATTAACTTGTTCATTTTAACTCGGTTGCAGTGCAGTGCACTTGAACTCGAATAAACTTGCTAATGAATTTTTCAGAAATGGGCAGAAATCAGAGTGGCAGAGGTAGTAGCTCAATGGAGAGCAAGATGCATCCGAAACGGTCTCCGGAACGAAACTATCTGAAAACTGAATCGTCGCGAGATTTTTACCTTACCTTAACTACAATTTCGGAAGCTGTTTCCGTCGAGCATGTGAACACGTGCGAATGCGAGTGCAAACACAATTTTTGCAAATAGCACAGTCCAAGTCGTAAAACAGCTTTGGATTTTTTCCATTTCTACTGGTTTCAGTAGACAATTATTTAGTTTACCTTATCATCATCCGACATTCCTCCTCCTGGATTCAGCACCAGTTTTTTTGTTGACGTAATTAGTATCTCATCAACATCTCCATTTTTTTATTTACTTGCTCCGATAGCTTACCCATGGTGGTGGTACGGTTTCAAACTTGTTTAAGATATGCATACCTATCTGGAGTGCAGAGTTGTTCAGATCGTCCTGTAACAGGCACGGATGAGGATAATAAAATGCTGAAATACATAATATTTAGAGCTCTACTTCAAGACATTTCTTTTAAAATTGTTGTGTGCGTGCGTTGAAGCAGTAAGCCATGGTGCTACAGTTTGTAGCTAACTAAATCTGGAGTCAGTATTTCATGGAACTGAGGATGCAATGACGTAATGAGAGTTATGAAGTAGCAATATGCGAATGAGTATACGGTTTCCAAGTCGTTTCATGTGTAGTAAATCAGTCTTATCATCGAAGTGGAAACTCGCGGCTACTTACTCTTCACTATGCGGTCACAAAAGTTAGCATTCACAGTCTAATGCGTTACATTATGCTGCTAAATTTTATGCTAGTGTCTGCGTAACGATTTCAGTATGACAAAGAGCTTGCTTCTTTAGGCGACTTTTGAGCTTCAAGACGAAAGGGATGTTTTTTTTTGTCGACCATTAGAAAATTCAACGATTCTCTGCATTCTCAGAAAGTTTTCGTTATGCAAACACTTTACATATTGTAGGTACCTAAATGAGGGACAGAGTAGTGCTCTACGAACATACGCGGCTACACAAAGCTCTAGTTTGTTAAAATACGAGCACCAATATCTTCCCACAGGTGGGAACGTGGAGTTAACTTTTGACGAAGATTTACAACGTAAGTGCGTACCTAGTTCTAAAAAATTTTATCATGATGACAAGAAGGACAAATGATGCATACGCGAGTTTGCAAGATAAATCCTACAGTAGCAAGACTCCAAACAATCATGTAAAACCTGCGAAGGTATCGTCGGCCTGTTGGTCAAGATTGCATAATCATGACATGTCAAATTAATCGGTTACAGATTTTAAACAGTTTACTGCTTCTTATCTTGCGAAGACATAGAAGGCGACATTCATTATATTAAATGCTGCATACATACATATATCTCTGCTACCTGCCATAATTGCAGAGGTATGTGATAATAAAATGATTAAGATTAAGTTGTCTGTTTTTATTGTGGTTACTGTTTTATTCTGGTCTACAAAGACAAAAGGATTGAAAAAGCGGCAAGTGTTCAGTTGGAGTAGGTTATTTCAACAGGAAACAGTATAAAAAAGAAATTAAACAAGTAAAAAATTTAACAAGCAATACATAAGTTGAATGCTGCGGTGATCAAGAAGAGTGATAAGGAAGGACTTAAGGATTTGTGTAAAAAAGAGTGTAAACTACTAAAATAGGTGATTTACAAGACGAGTGCATAAAAAGAGTTACAGATGTACATTGGAGGGGTGAGGGTGTGGGGTGCGAGTCGTATGCTGCGATGCTTTGTACAAAATAGTTAACTGTACAGTTATTTAACAAAATTGCGAACGGTGGACATAGTTAAAAACAAGGTTAAAAATAAAACTGTGAAAATGTGAACAACTACGGACAGACTTTTCTCGAAGAACAAAGAACAACATAAAATAATACTACAAATACGATGATGACCTCGCAACTGGCGACCTGATTGCACTGAAGGGTGAGCGATATGGATCATCAGCGTAGCGACCATATCGTGGCCTTCCCCACTGTCTTGGATAGCGGCCGTACTGGCTATTGTATCCGCCACCGTATCCGTAGCCATAATCTCCTCCCCGATAATAATTATCGGATTGACCCCATCCACTACTTTTTGGTGGTTCCCATCCCCATCCCTTAGTCGGCTGTGGTTGTGGCCATCCCCAGCCCTTTGGTGGATCAGGCTTCTGCCATCCCCATCCCTTCGTTGGTGGAGGAGGAGGGGGTGGTGGTGGATGCCATCCCCAGCCTGGTGGCTGCGTTGGAGGCTCTTGGTTCCAACCTCGCTTATGCCTTTCAATTCCTTCCCCAGCGACACATACGGCACACAGTGCCAGTGTCACCTGCGCACACAAAATCAAAACAAGTGCTATTTATCGTCATCCTCCTTAAGGATTTGTTTTTGAAATATACAATCCCTGCGACTCACCACGAGTATCTTCATGGTACACAACGCTCCCAGGCTGTTTCACTTTTCAATGGACTGTTATCTAGGTGCACACACTCCGTTCACAAATATGAAATTATTAGAAATAAGCGTGGATTGTGGGGACGCAATGCTTTTATACTTGGATAACTGTGTCCATATTAAAATTTGTTTTCGTTTGGAACGTCTTCCTACATTTCGTCATCCCTCCAGAACAAGAACGTTGAGCGAGCGAGAAATGAAAAATCTCACCCCCTTTTCTTGGCTACTACGTACAACTCGGGATTTTGCATTCTCATTTCTTCACCGTACAAACTGTGGATGATGCGAATTCCATAGCCGCAGATAAGCCATGCGTTTAATTACCCTGTTTGGGGGTGTTCCACAGGATGGTAATATATATTGCTCCATATTATGTGGTGTAAACGAATAAAAAGTGTTGTAGACAGCTTCTTTGCTCTGCTCTTCATTGTGCTGCATAGATTCCTATCTGATTGCACGAATCTCCCACTTGCTCTCTCCTGTTTACGAGGATTTCCCAGGCTTGAGAGATGAGGTGTTTGCAGTGAGTAATAGTTGGGATGCAAAAAAAAATTGAATTTCCAACACGATGATGATTATTTGTTATGATTCAGAGAGAGGAAAACAGGCAGGGGATGCTTTGAAGCGAGTAAGCGTGTAAAAAGTCGTTCTATATTAATGCTGGATTTGCTAATCCTCATTTCTATTTATGATTATACCGATGATACTCAAGACAGGTACGACGAGTTACACTACTACCGTCCACTCAAGACAGAAAAGTGCTACGCTCCCAATAAACACGAAGGATGCTCTCGACCATGACCTCAAGAGAAGCACATGGTACATAAAATTTTAGACAAAGGATTTTTTTCGTGGAAATCACAGGTTGAGACATCTTGCATAGTTCTCTCGCATATTGCAATCAAAGGCATCCATCCAAGAATCCAAACTAAACCTAGGCACAAGTATTACATCACAGTGGATTATTACCACATTCAAATGGTTGCAAATTTATTTTTTTAAACCCATCACAGGAAAGATTGTGAAGCATGAAGAAAGAAGGCAACGTAATATACCGGCCAAGTAAAGCACGTTGGCTTGCATGCATGTTGTTCGTTGTCTATTTTTCTCATGAGCTTCTTCTTTTTTAAATGTGCAACTTCTCCAGTTGAATATTATTCTGTACCTGCCAAGCCAGTTACGTAATTTGCATCCTGGAAGTTGGAAAAATTGTATCGTGATTAAAATCAGTAAAAAATGGTGCTTTAATGAATACGTTAATTTTTTATTATTGCATACTGCTGCTGCGAGAGAGATGAGGAGTGGAATGCACTATATTTTGATATACATAGGAGTAGGATATGTATATGTACATATGTATATTATGAAAGCTTTTTGTTATTTGAATGGATCAGTGAATTATGCTTGGGATGATGATCGACCGTGGGAATAAACTAATAGTACATGTTCATACTTACGTATTTCTTTAAGATTCTTGCTGTAATGATTCAATGAATTCAATAAACTTACGATCAATGTTTATAGATTCTTTACAGATCACACTCTTTTATGCACAATTCAACCATCCGTTTTGGCTACGCTTCCGCCGGTGCACCTAAATTTACGCATTTTAAATTAAAGAAAAAATACATCGTTTGCGAACATTCTCTGGATCATAAGGTCAAATATTGATGTCTCGAAGAGCGGAAAACAATGAAAATTGAATAATGAATGTGGGTCACGTAATTTTAATAAACCACATTTGCATTTTTAGTTTGAAGAAAACACTAATTACCTACGCGCTATTTGGTAGCTGAACCTGTTTTACAAAGTTTGGCAAGAATTCCAGGTTGGCTACTGGAGGTGAGAGAAAAATAGTTTTCTGAAATCCTGCAACAAGGAAAGTCTACAAGAGAACAAGACATTTGCGTATTATCGGAGCAAAATTCTCTTCCGCGTACGTTACAAAAGTCGAGAATACCTGTCAGTGATGGTTACCTATGAATCATGGTGAGTAATAACCGTCATTGAGCTAACTTATACGGGTTTAAGCGTACAAGCATGAGTACCACCATGCATCACTGCCATGTGCAAGTATCTGGCAAAGGTGGCAGCTTGCCAGCCACCTTTAATGTTGGTTAAATAAATTTGTCTGCACACAACTGACAACTAGTTGAACTACTAGAACGGAGTATTAAATTAATACTGAATTGAATGCGTTAAGATATGTCACTATATCATTGACCAAAACACAGGGTAGGCATGCTTACGTATACGAATTTAATAAAACTCGATTTCTAACAAATTCCATGTTTATTTTAATTGTCAAGCTTTCAATGAGACATTCTAATCTTCATCAGGACAAATCATAAACATATTGTGATGAACAAGGTTTAATTAGAAATCGAAAACTTTTTGATCCGCAACGAAAAGATGTTGGTTATTTTTAAAAAAATAAATACGTTTATGGTCTGATTACAAGCAAGTCCCGCAGGCAATGAATGAGATTCTTATACCCAACAAAGTATGAAAGGACGAGAAAAAATAGTGTCTATAAAACGGCAATTTTTTCTCGTGTGATCTGGGCCAATGTGTTTCTTTGTTCTTCCTCGTGGCAAAATAATATGTACAAATACAGTATGAACTTTTTTTATGTAAAGTAAAATGGATCGTTGTTTAGTTGGGCAGTGTAAGTGTAGCATTACAAAATAGTGGACGTCATTTTTAATCCTGGAATAAAATTGTATCATCCGAATAGTTTAGGAATAGTAAAATTCCATATAGTCTTCGTAATTTTGGCTTTTGTGCCGACTTGAATTTATGGTTTTGCCGAAAATGCCAAACATCCGTCCGCAAATAAATAGACAACGAGTGACCACATACAGTAGTCCAAGCAAAACTGATTTTATGAGTTAAACGCTTGGCTTTAAGTTTGCAATCAACACACTTGTAATCTAAGCGAAACACCGTATATCCACAGCACCATCTTCGGCGACTACGATGATTATGACCATGAACTGTTGTTGATTTTATTTTCAGTAAAAATCACAAAGAGAATGAGTGGGAGTTATCAGAATAATACACGATAAGAGTTTTTTCCAAGTCAAGCTTCCATAGACAGTACAAGGTCATATCCACTGGAAATAGTGGCTCATAAAATATATACATATACGCCAGCAATACCAGGTACGACTATTCGCAGTACATTAAATATGTATGTGCTTACAAAAGTTACGAACCGTATCGCATCTTTTGGATTGGATGCTCCTAATTATAATCACGATGAAGATGATGATTGACCCCAGCTCCTCTTGTATTGAGGATTTCGTCTCATTACGTACTCAATGGTAAACGGATAATCCACAAAATGAGCAGGGGCCGGGTGTCGTTTTCTGTCCACGTATTCAACAGTAAATGGATAATCCACGAGACGAGTTTCCGGAGTGGTTGATCTGCCCCAACCACTTCCAGATGAAGGAGATTGAGGAATATTGGGCTGATGCGGTTGGAAAACTGGTTTTTGCATTGGTTGGTACGGTGCCTGAGGTTGTTGCCAGCCCACAAGAGCATTTCCAACCGAGACAATAACTGCGCACAGGATCTTTAAAAAGGAAATTTTAAAAAAATTATTGCACACCAGAGATATCCCCGAAATTTTCAGGCAAGTTGGTGTTAGAATAATGCACTAACCAATTCCCTCATGATTACCAGCAGTGGCAGCGAAAATGAAATGTAAAATTTTTCGAGAAGCTATGCAATGCCAAAGACACACACACTCAGCAACTTATTGTTTCTTACTAAAGTAATGTTTATTAGTTTCTATTCAAATTAATTTGAGACTTTTGTCGAATTTTTTTGGTGGTAAACCATACACACTACCGC
>JAHZMW010001898.1:0-12083 GCA_027743745.1 Alloscopus bannaensis | reverse complement strand
TGCATTCAAGCGCTTACATACCTACATAGATTTGCATACACGTGTCTATCTATACGATCTACCAGACTTCGTTCTCCGAACTTAAGATTCTTCACCTTATATTACAACTCTTTAAAGCAGCGAATGTTACTGCTTCTGGTTTCAATCTACCATTCAATTTTTTTTCCAATATTTTAATAATTTCATACGGTACAGTTGTACTAAGGTTTTACTGCATATTAAACGAATGTTCGAAACTCTTAAAGTGAATTAAAGAATTCAGCTTTGTTTGTGATGTTATAAGTGTATACAAAAAGAATAATTCTGCCATTTCATATGCACATGATATTTTCATTCAGAATCAAAGTTTTCTGGTCGATGACGGCGAGATGACTGTGTCCATACATATTCATCGACGCCCGCGTTGCGTTTACATGCATCGTCAAACATTTTTCATATAAAAATCACAAAGCACCTCACCCCATGGAGAAATCTCCTTGCTTTTTATGATCTAGTTGTTTGTGGTGATCTAATCGACTGACGAGATCTACGAAGTGAGGTAAGCAAGTGATTGGACGAGAAAGCAATATAGCTTCCGTACGTAGTGAATGATGGGACGAGTTTTGTAAATACTAAATAAACCCATTTGCGATGGAAATCATTTCTTTGGAAATGGAAACAATTATTTTTCCATATGAAAAATTGCATGATCAAATTTAAAATTGAAATAGACTGTTGCTCGACTGACTATGATGAATTCATGACTGCATGGCTTTCTCGAAGTTGTTCAGTGTTTTCCATAAATCCATGAATCCAAGCGTGAGAGCGTAGAGTCAGCAAAAATTCAAGCCCCCACTGGAAAGCCAACCGGGCTTTGCGCTCACAGTCAAGCATTGCCTGCCTCGAGTGGAAGTATAAGTGAGCACACCGAGAGAGCACCATACACCACAGTGGAGCGCTAGTTTCCTGGTGGAGGAGCTAAAGCGAAAACCTGCCGCTTAGACGAGTCACTAGTCTTTATTATTAAATCAACAGCAAATTGGATTTTCCTGTTACTCATTTTACCGTGGGTTCGTTGGCAAGCACTAGAGTAGTACACAACAAGCATGTGGATATTATGGTATGTTACATATATGTTTGTAGGTGGTGGTAGGCTGTGTTGTGTGTGCAAAATTTAACCTACGGAGTGCTATACCACTACATGTATGCTGTTCGCATGTCGATTTAGTTGATCCTAAAATCCACTCCCTTCTCTCTCATTTCTCGGTTTTCCAATTCAACAGTCCTTTTTCATTTTTCGGTATGGTACTCCGAAAAACATGATACTCCAGTTGGTAGCAAGCATATGCCTGGCCTGTCACATTTCATGATCATTTTATCTCCAAACTTCATTTCGCCCTCCACTTAATAGCGAGATGGGTGAGCTAGCGTTTGTAATATGCACTTTTACCTGAGAGGAAAGCTTGACGAATTCCGATTCAGGCAGAAAATTTTTTTACGTTAGCTTTCGTTAACTCCATTATCCACCGCAATTTACATAAAACGGGGTTTGTGAAAGTACACTGTTTGTGTGCTGGAATTCGGGTGCGTATTTTGTGCTTATCACTTTTTCACTGAACAGCTCATAGCAAGTAATAATGCACACACAGGAAATAACGATTATATTTGTGTATATTATCACCGGAAGACATTTGTATAACAACAGGAAGTTTATTGATGACTAACGTTTCATCTACTATTAACATAACATGCTTCATGATGATGATAAGTGAGACGAAATCATTTACAAATTACTTACGGTAGCATGAATGGATTTAGGGATAAATGCAGAGAAACTAGATAATTTAGGGTCGTATGTTTAAATTCGCATTTACAGTAATTGTCCTGTGTTGATTGTCGGTCTATGCATTCCAAGATTGCAGCAAAGGAATTTGTATTTCCAAGCATTACTAGTTGCCGCGATTGTAAACTGAATTGTGTTGATTTTACGTATTCTCTCTGTGTAAGTAACATATCTTAATTTAAACTTCTCTTACATCGTCTACATTTTCACGACGATATAATCGATAAAACTACTGCTATTGAACAGAGCAACACTCCCTTCCCAGCGTAGTGTAAATTGAACTGACCACATATTCATGCATGTCACATCACGACCCATAAATTACAGCGCTGTCAAAATGATTTTAATATAAAGAGGCCAGAGATCGAAGGATCAGTGGCAATTGTAGAAGAGGAAAATTACGGCATTACTTGCAGATTACTATTTATGCTTACTTACAATATATATTTTTTTATGTTACAGACGCTACCTAGTAAGTTCACTGCCACTGTCATTTAGAATAACAAAAATAATTGTCCCTAAATTAAGGTTTTGTATAGAAATAATAGAAAAAAAAAATAAAAAATAAAGCTCCGGGCAATTTATTGTCGACCACTGACGTTACATAATGTAAGAGCTAAAATTGTGTTCTGCAACGATGAATAGACAGAAGTAATTTGGCCTATGGATCGAAGAAGTGTTAACAACATTTCATCGATTATAAACCGTCAAGCGAATCTAAACGTAGGTGTGCACATCAGGTTCTTTATAACATTGATAAGTACCTAAGCTGTACTTTCCATATAGCTCGTAAGACTTATCAGTTCATCACTAATTAATTACAATAATCCATCATGATGATTCCTGGCAGACTTGATCAATCTCACGAAGTTTGCAGACGTAATTAATGAATGATTGCTATCAATTCAAAATTTGCATCTGAGAATTGGCCCATACTGGGCATCGAAAGAACTGGTTGAGGCAATGGTTCGAAGATTCGCTTGGTGCAGAAATGGAATGTTATCAACTGTAAGCGTCTTCATGGGTCGGTGTTATAATGGGATTTTTTTTGCCATAACTGGCTAGCGAGATAACTGATTGCTGATGGATGATTAGAACAAGGTGTGCAACACATGGAAAATTGGGAAACAAGTGATTTGCATTTCATTTCAGACTTTGACGATATGAAAAGGGCACTAAAGACTGCATTTGATTATAATATAATTATTTTTCAATTTTCTTTGCTCTATGTTCCTGGTAGAATGAAACTCAAATGTGGACTGACTAACCCAAATTGTGCATACCTGTAAAGTGCTATCCACAACTTGGTTCAAAGAGGTGTCTAGTTAGCAGAAACATTTCTGATAAAGTTGTTTGATTCCTACAGTTGTTCAGTTTGTAATCTCTTCAACAGACACTTCAATTTAGGTAGCTGGCGTATGTTTGTAACCTTCTATGTGCACATAAAATTATTTAATCTATTATGAAACCATAATATTTTACGATGAAAGTGGTACTATTTATGTGGTCCAATTTATCGGATACTATTAATGGTCCAGCCGGAGTTGCGAATAATTTTGACTTTCACAACTTCATATAATGAATCATAAATGTGAAATTGCCAAATTACAGTTATTGGTACATGTAGTTATTTGAGTTTCACGGACCAAAAAGATTCCCAAAAATGTTTTTCTGTATTTGATGGCTGGCGACGAGTTTTCAGTAATTTTTCTGATTCCGTGCAGCCATGTTCAAATCATGTAGTCAAATGTCAAATGTAAGCCATAGTTTGTTGTAATGAACGCTACCCGTATCATTTTTATGGAGAGAGGTGTACAACCTTGTGACAAAGAAATTAGGTCAGAACGCTAAAGATAGTGAAAGCATGTAGCATCAAGTATCAACTAAACGATGAAAACCTAGTTAATTAATAATTTTCAATCGCAATAAGTGGAATGTTGAAGTTCATTACAATTTGCAAGTAGGCACATACAGGATTTCCCCTCAATACATCCAGAAGAGAGTAAATTTCTTGGTTCTCACTCGGTAGAAAGCTTGTATTGTTATTAATTTCTTCCCCGTACATTGTCATGAATGTCTTCACTTTCTCTAACTTATAAGAGAAGCTTTGCAGTCTAATATTTATATTTAAGGATTTTCAGCTTCAATGCAATATTGTAGACTTGCATGGTTGTAAAAAGAAGTGGAGAACGAAGAAAATCGACAATCTTGTAATGATGCATTCCTAGTGAGCCATAAATAAATACCATGAAGCTGTCACTGTGTGGTGAGCCAAATCGCACGGCGAAGGTAAATTGCTTGATGGAACTTTTGTAACAGTGGTAGAAAAGACGGTCGACTCAGAGCAAGTCAATGGTAACAGTGATATATAAGAATACATCATTCATCCTTCTCGGTGTGGAATATCATAATGTGCCATGTCTGAAGCCAAAATTGCTTTGTGCAGGTCTCCCATGAAGGCATAGAAAATTAATAATAACATAATGGGGATCTAGCGAGCGTAATGCTGCATATGGCATTAGAAGAGACCTGGCATTGTTCAAAGTCTAGCTTCATTTGTAAAGGAACTCTCGTTGAGGATCCTTTGTTTTACAGCTCAACTCATTTGTTTGAGACTCCTTGATTGATTCATTTCCGTCCTGTCATCAGCAAATATTGTAGATGCACAATAGGAGTCTAGCTCTGCACGGAGTCGCCACGTATAGCATAAATCTCTATGCTCTGTAGAGCAGCACAAGATTTACATCGGTGCAATTCGGTACTCATGGGACAAGGTTGGTATCCTGCTGGATGAAAATAATATTATACATTTCTCCACTAGGATTAAGCATTGAATGATATGTTTTTATAATGTCCGATGTATCGAAATGTTCACATTATTTAAATACATTTGTATTAGTATTTAACATTTATAGTAATTGATGGCATTTAATGCAAGATATTTACCATTACACTGAAGCAGAGCGCAACTGCTCTAAAGCACCGGAAGGCGCATTGTTATCTGTATCACAAATGATTGACAAATTTATTTATTTATCCACATACGCATATACACAAGTGAATGCAGCAGGATCTGGTTCATTGTTTTATACTAATAATAGACTAGCAATCGAAAGTTTATACACAAGTACTAATGCTTCATTAACTATCAAAAGAATATGGACTAATCTATCTAATTCTTCATCTAATTTACTCCTGGAAGTCTCTATTATACAATTGTATCTATACATATGTATTTATGTATATTTTTCACTTTGTGCATTTTTATTTAAAATGCACATCATTTAGAATGAACACACTACTAAAAATTTATTTGATGTATGATACCTATACAGTATCCCTGCATTATACCGACATAAATGTAGGAACATTAATATTACGTCTTTACTCGCCCTTTGCGCATCGTATACAGCTATACATTTCTTGAGTGCGAAAAAGTGATGCGACCTTTTTCATTCAGTCCTTGACATTTCATTTTCCTCAATGTGTTTGCAAAGTTCAAAAATCTAATGGCAGGAATGGGAGTGGCTACAGGGAGAAAGAAGTTAAGCATGTTATGATACGGGCAGAAACAGTGAATTGGTTTAAATATAATCTTATTCACAGTGTACTTATTGAAGAACTTGTAGCTTGGAAATATGACAAAAAAGTTTCTAGAACATATTGATGAAATGAGCCTGCCATCTGAGATGAAATTTCATTTCCCGTTTCTCATAAATGTTGCCGCACCATACCGTTCTGACAAGATTTGCGACAGCTCTAAATTAGTATTGGCTTCGTACGAAATTTCTACAATCACGATTGATTTCGGCAAAGTACGCATGTTTGCCATTTGCAAACTTTATACCTATCTATGTTTGTAAGTCCATGTATTTTGTAATATAAAAGGCACCACTACGAATAACCTGTATAATATTCTTTATAAACTAATTTGTGCCCTACTCCAGTTGACTGCCCACTTTAATCACGACTCGTAGTAAAGTTCAATTAGGTTTAGTAATGTCATTAGATGTACTTCTCTTACTCCAAACACTATGATGTCTTCCAGCCATCAAGAGAACACAAAGTTTCACATCTCGATCCAAAAAGCTATTTATTTCCACACTGACTCATGGCGCTCAAAGAACGAAGTATGTTATGAAGACAAATTGATTTATCGAAAAATCTACCAGCAGGACCATTAATTTCTCGTGTCGCCTACCGATTTGATCTTACCACGAAAATTTTGTTTGAAATTCACCCCTATTTGGATGTGCCTGCACACTCCTCTGCCCCTCATTAATAGATATACATACACTCTTGACAGCAAGCTTGTAATGGGCGACAATAAGACTAGCAGGATCTTATAAGTTCTCGACCCAATCTAGCGAATTGATACTCAAATAAAAGCCGACTTTGGCAAACAAATTTATTATTGTAATCAAGGGATTGGCATGACATGGTCAGTTCTGTCAGGAAGCACAATACTTAACAGTCAACAATGTTTGCAGCCGCTACGCTGCTGGAAAAAGTTGGCTATTCATATCCTCGCTATTCTACTCCTGCTCACGAGACTGTCACCCTTTCTTGGCCAAAGCAGTTGAATATTTACAGAAGCCTCATTATATTACTCTGATGAAGTGTTTAGCGTTTATTGTTAGGTTAGGTAAATTTACTTACTCGCAGGCTTACTTCATCATTCATTGCATTCATTTATTACCTAGCTGGGCCTAGCTACATATTGTACACAGCAAAACTCTCTGGTTGGAGTTAATGCTTTCTTGGTGATGAGACAACCTTGATTTTGATATTATGAACATGATAATGTTTACTTGTAAGCCATATTGTATTGCCTTTCATGGAAGTGTATAAAGTACATTAACATTGTATGTGTCAATAATATTCGTCGTTTTTTTTCTCTCTCTCTCGCTCTTCCTCTCTGTCATCTGTGTAAAACGTGATGTAAATTATCTGTATAGCAGAAAAAATTGTTACTCATCAGTTACTCATCATTTCAATCCAAAATGTAACGTAGCATGTAGTCATGTAATGTAATTCAACATAGTCAACAAAGTAGACGACAATGAGTTGTGGGTCATACTATAGAGAGAAATCACGAGTATTTGCCTTTTATGTATTTATCTATACATATACCTTTAAGAGTTCCCCGTTGTGTTCATGCAAAGCTATTCATTTTTGTCATCTGCTTAATCAAAATCTTGAGCAGCCATATCGGGTAATGGAACATGTACATGGCATTTCCGTCTTTTTCATCTTTGTCCAACTTATGCCTTCATACTGCTCGATTTAGGTACGTAGTAAATATAAATCAGCGCTTAGCTGGCACGCTGGCACCCTCCAGCAGTCCACCTGCTGAAGTCGCTAAATTATTTTAGGGATTTTTACCTTGACTTTTACTACGCTATTTACGTAACACCACTGCATTTCCTTTGACGTTAGTGCACTCTGAAGAAGTACTGTAGTCTGTTTAGATAGGTTGAATGTATTATTTAGGTATAGATAAAATGCATAGATGATGATACAGAAATGTTAGATACAAAATACAAAAGCAAAGAAAGCGCTTACCTTAAGCACTCACATGAAGCACCATCGACCTTTTCGTCATTTTTGAAAAAAGTTGTTGTATGAACGTACACACCTACATAAAGGTTTGCTTGGAATTGCAGAGCATTAATTTTGTGCCCACTTTGTTGAATTGGGAGTAATGCTTATGGTTCCGTGATTTTGTCAAGTCAAACGCATCGCTCACTTCTGCTAATGAACGTTTCTATCTATTTTAAAACTACTTAACGCTACCTTTCAATTGTATTTGAATGATTAAGTTAATAGAATACCCTGAAAGACGATTGCTATTAGGTTTAATTGAGCAGGTTTGATTTACTTAAGTTTAGATATTACGTATATAAATTTAGTTGTAGGTGTTTTTCATGTGAATGAATCTCATCACTCATACAACAGTCATTATTTACGATTTTCCCGGAGTTCTGAGTGGATTTGCAATATAATGTCATTTCTGAAGGACATATGTCAAGTGGCTAAATATTCACAACTACAAATCATTTTCGAAGCAGAGCTTCTCGCTGAATTTATGGTATCTTCTTGAAATCGATTTGCTTTAATGAAGGTAGGATGGAACAGAATTTAGATTTCTCCGGAACACCCACACGTTGTAATGCTGGTACAAAAACTTCCAATCAAAGCACACTTCTTACAGTATCAAAGTGATAGGCAAATTGGCATAATTTTTGCGTAGGATGTTGTCATCTTCTCGACTGCAAAGATGTGATATAGGGCATCCTCAGAAAATGTTTCATAAATTAAAGAATATGTATGCTTTTGGATGTTGTAGGAAATGAAGTTTGAAGAACTTTCTGTCACAAATGATTTTGAAAAATCTGCTTAAGTGCAGTGATCAAAACGCCTGTTTCTCAAAATCCCAGGTTTCTACGAGTGTGTTAGATTGACTTGCTAAAGTGATTGGTAGAAAAGGTTTTTTGAGAAGCACGAATTACATGACAATTGACAGAAAATCGAACATTTTCTCCGCTGCCACCAAGATTTTGTTACGTATGTTGAGCTTGTTCCAGCCGGATTTCGATTTTTTTTACAACACAACACTCATTTCAACATGTGGGGGCAGTCCGTATCGTAACTCGAGTGGCTTCTGTTAGGCAATTTTAGTTGTGTAACTTATTTTTATAAACGAAACAAAAAGCATATAACTATATACATATTTTTGTATAAAATGTTACAACTTCCATCCATGCTACATAATTTTTCTTAGCCGGAGCTTTTCAAAAATGCCAAAAATTGCTTTGATGGCATCGCAAAAAATTGTATTCTAAATTCATTCATCCTTTTTAATCTTTAAAGGCATACGTCGTGTTTCTTGATATTAGGCCCATGTAAGGGTCATAGTAAAAATGTTTGATTCTATATATTCACTTTATGACAGTCAGCATACTTTTGCAAAGTAACACAAAAACCTTGGGTGAAGTTATTTCTCATTTCGAACTATTGTCAGAGAAGTTGTCATTGCAGGAACGTGACCTCTAATGCTTTTTTAAAGAAATGCCTTGTACTTATTGTTTTAAAAACAAGTCTAAGTATTTTGGTAGACACGTAGTTGCTAGAATGTCCTAGTACGCTTGTAGTTTCACAAATCGATTAAGTACTCTGTCGGAGTAAGTTACTCCCGATGTAATTCTGTGTGGTATATATACATATAGGTAATGTGTATAGCTTATTGGGCGGGTGAGCACTATAGATCAACCGACACCGAAAAGTTCACCCTTGTCGCAGGTAGCAGATTCCATGAAAGCATGTAACGTAGGAAGTTTCCAGTGAAAGCAAATTCGAAGAACTAGCTTTCCTCTTTATCTCAGGGGTTCACCAAAGAAGCGAAACCCAACGAACAGTTTCTTCGAAATCCGAGTATGTATGTATTTTCAGCAATCCTTGTTCTGAAAACTACGGTAGTGCTGTTATTTATGGAGGATAATTACATCCTTGGCTTTCTGATGAACACCCCTCTCAACGTTGTACAGTTGCTCTCATGTTTGCACTCCCCCTGGGCTAAACTCTGTTGGACTTTTTTAAGGAAATCACGTAAGCATTTTCTATGCACAAAAACTGTAATATCTCGTTGATCATTAAACCGAATTCGGTTGAAAGATTGCTGATACGACGTTTACAAAGCATGTGTTAAAATGGCCGTACATGGAAGAAAACTTAATCGAAACACAAAAGGTAAAAATGCTCTTTCCTTCATCCAAATTTTTATTCCTCTGGGTTAATAAATGTTTTGGCATCAAGAGTTTGATGAAAATGAAAGGCAGCGTAGTGTACTGTATCTGTAACATTCTTCTGAGTACAGTCGGTAATTAACGCCTTGAGGAAAGTAGGATTTTTTCTTTATGTTATAAGCTTAATTGATGCCAAACCGATTTAACGATCAATACTTAGCTTAATTACACATATTTCATTCACAAGGAATTGAGCATACCACTAGGGGGATACAGCGGTAAACTTAATTATTTTTGTCACCTGATCCAATATGCTTTCACCTAAGGATGTTGTGACAATTGCACAGAGAAAGAACTTACATGTTTTAAGCAGTAAAATACATAGGCCTACATAGCTATTTTTCCTACTAGGTTGGTTTTTTGCATTTCTCTCAAACTTTTCAGCCTGTTTTAAACATGCTAATTACGAATGCATTAAATTTCCATCCGTGTAATAGCCACAAATAATTAGTTTGGCCTCTGGCATGCGATGAACCCACAATTCGTATCCTCGGATTCACGACCCGGTTCTTTTTCATGCCAATTCAGGACACCAGAATTTCACTCAACTGTATGTGCTACCAACACGCTTTCACTATGAATGACGTCTAAAATGATGCATAAATGTTGCGATTATTTGTTTCGAACAAACAGTAACGATTGTTGTAAACTATGCAAACAGTTATGGAGACTTTCAACTAACAAATAAGTAAGATACATGTGTTTTGTCTATGTCTATGTCTACGGCACAACAAAAATTGCTATATCATATAACGTACTGTTGTGTCATATATCACGTAATTTTAAATTGAGCGAAGTGTTTACTTAAGAAATATACGCACTTTTATCAACATTATACACACTCCTGCTGCGATTTCCTATGCATATCTTTGAACATTAGCAACATTTTGATAAGTGTAACCTCGTCATTATCAAACGTGCAACTATGAGACTGCAGTGTTTCAAGTAGTACTGGGTCATTCACTCTTTATGGTATAATACGTGTAAATTTTCAGATGGATATGACAGCTTATTACGCATTAAGCGATGATCCTGCAAAAATTAGTAATTACAGTCCATCTAATTCATTGCGCTTCAAGTAAGTTGATTGCATCAGAAACCTATCTGACGTTATTATTGAGAGGAGACAGTCCATCATCTAATTCCAACTTCTGCGAAAAAACACGAACAATCTAATCCCTAATTGTACTTGTAGGGCAATTCAGGTCAGGTGAATGGATACATTCGATTCGTAAGTTAGAGAGAAGAACGCACAATTTTACTTTCAAATTTATCGAAAAGTAATGTAGATGATTAGACGGCTCATCCCAGGTTATTACACCTTGATGACCATGGGAATTGGCACCCTAACCGCACACACTTTCCATATTGACAAGTGATGTGTAGGTACACACGATGCCTGTCGTCCTGTTTAAAAGTTTGCTGAAAAAGTGATCACTTGAAATAAAGTGAAGTCACTAATTAATGGGATTTGCAAGATCGCTCTGACTCAGATTATCACAAAAGCACCTTGTCTCGTTTTGATAGTGCATCTATCTACGGTTGGATCGATATGGTCAAAAGTCTATGGTCAACCTGAAAAAAAATTTACTGCAACCTTCTTCTTTATGGAGTGATAGCTCAGCTCATTGTATGCTTAAAGTTTTGTAAAAATCGTGGTGTAAAGCTTAATAACATTCCAAGCGTCCAATATTTTCTATAAAGATATTGAAACACATTTTTGCAGATGCAGACGTACTTTTAAAGGAATAATGGTGTGCTTTGATTAGTAATGCTTGGTTTTTATACCTAAAGTCTCTTGATTTGTCTTTTCCGCATTGAGACGTTTCGTGCCTTTTGGTTCTGATATTTAGTGATTTAAGATGCATTGTTGCATTACATGCATTCAATCATATAGCTGTAGTGGTCTTTGGTTGAGGTTTTGTGTCTGGTGGTTCGCTGAACTCACGTACAATACTCAACCAAAGGCTTTCCGAGTGACCTGTACGAATACGAACTTGTGAAATATATTACATTTGATATATCTACAGAGTCGAGCTTTTAGTATTCGCCCTCGATAAACACACCATGGTTCTTCTTATTTTGCCGGAGGAGATAAAAAATGTGTAGTGGTAACTTTCATCCTTCAAGGAAGAAGAGTCTATGTGTGTATGAAAGGCTTTTTGCACATCAATTCACGTGTCTACATTGGATGAAAAAATGACGCATAATAGGGTTTTGATCAAGTAGCACACATGTACGACTAGTACTACGGGTGTAGTGATGATGCTTTCTTGGTTGTGTTTGTGTGTCTACTATAGAGAAATTGTTCACATTGACGAAATAAAAAAAGTTCTTGGATGCCAGCGGCATAAATCAGAGGTAATAACGTAGTGGTAATGGTTGCAAATGGGAATATACGGATTGTCTCAAAAATGCGGTCCCTCATATTGTTCCAAGCATTGTAAACACGGAGT
>JAHZMW010001897.1:0-10530 GCA_027743745.1 Alloscopus bannaensis | reverse complement strand
ACCAGTTTAGAGAGCTACGGCAGTTACTAATACTTGTGAGATACACGCTTTTACAATCTCAGATTTGTTAAAAACTTTTAAGCAACGGGATCATAATATTAACTTTATCTTTTTACGTTGTTTGTATGAAATGAAAAGTAGTAGTTGATTGTATACGTGCGGCTGTTATCAGCTCTGTCATCAGAAGTATGACAAACAAACAACTTGGTGCACTTATTGTTGAAATGTCTGCTTTACTGCAACGTTAGTACTATAAACACGTATCATGCAGCCGAAGATCCATTCTTGCCATCCGTAGCTGGAGTTAAAAGGCTGTCACCGAGGCTCACTTGTAGGTAACTGCTTTTCCCTTGGTCTTTGTCCTTCAATTGTTCCATTTCCTTTCTTCGTTTTAAGGCTTTCTCTTTCCTTTTTTGCTCCTCGTAGAATAATTGGAAGTTATTACTGATTATTCCAACTGGCAGTGCAATCACAACAAGACCACAGACACCGGCAACCATACTTATTACCTTTCCGATCAGTGTGAGGGGAACTATATCACCTGAAAATGAAAGAAATCAAGGTCAGGGTTATCGATTCGCTAAAAGCAGTTCAAAATTGGGTATATTTCTGATTAATGCGGAGTGTAGAGCCAACGAGACTACAGAAACCAAACAACTTGGCAGAATATCTATATGCATGTGAGTGACAAGCTTACCATAGCCGACGGTAGTCATTGTGATTAGGGCCCAATAGAAACAGTGAGGTATGCTCTTGAAGTCATCCTTTTTGTCCCCTTCTCGCTCAGCGAAAAAGGCCAGTGCAGAGAAAATGATCACCCCGACCGTTATAAACAGGAGCAACACTCCGAGATTCTGGTAGCTGTGGCGAAGGGTAAAACCAAGGCTTTGCATTCCAGTGGAATGTCTGGCAAGCTTAAAAACTCGGAGGATACGAATAACCCGGAGTACTTGAAGTACCCTGTGGAGAGAGACGATGACGAAAGATAAGAACGATATTTATATTGATATTCATATCTTTTGTTGACACTCGCTCACCTTCCGGCCGTGTCGAAATGCACCAGGAATAGACTCACGTAGAATGGCAATATAGCTATTAGATCGATTGTGTTGAGCCACCCTCGGAAGAATTTCCGCTTGTTCGGGGCTGCGAAGAGTCTCAAAAGATACTCGAGTGTGAACCATACAATGCATATAATTTCCAAATCGTCCAAGACATAATGCTCTCGGATCTCTAGTTCATCTTTAAACGTCTCCTCAGCTTGTTCCATTGTTAGATTTTGATTGAAAACGTCAGCCTTCGCACGTGCGCACGCTGCAGTGTCTGAAGTTTTGCAGTATAGGTCCTGCAGTTCGGGCATCGTAGAAAGGCTCAGCGTCAAGACAGACAGAAGAATGAAGAACAGGGAGAGAAATCCAGTTATCTATTTCATACAAACAAGCATCTAAATAATTTGTGAGTTGTGACTGACCAGGGAGAACTCATTGCATGGCGAGTCTTCACTGTGTAGATAAGCGTAAGTATGAAATAAAACTTGCAAGTACAGATTGTATTTCATTGAATGCGACCAGGATGACTTTGCACAAATTCCTAACAATGCTCGTCGGAGATTCATGACATCTTCTGATATGCACACAGTAAAAAGAGATTTCAAAAGAATGATCACGAAGTCTTAATTTTGTGAGTGTGTGAATTCACCCACCATCGCACCCGTGTGAATAAGGCTTGCTTTTAAAAATAGTGGCTAATTTCATAACACCTCCAATACCTCATCCTCATTGTTACATCCGTAGATACGACTCGTGAAAAGTTTCATCTACCTCGCCTCATCATCAATCTAGGATTTATATTGTTTGTGTAGTCGTCATAAAGGGAAAATGCCTGTGGGTGGAGAGAAAAAATATGATGCTGCAGGCAGTTCTTATACGTTTAGTCAGTTTACATGAACCTGGAATTCATTTTAAAATAACTGTTTACAATCCATTCATTTGCAATGTATGCGTTATTAAATGAGTATCCACGCTCTCACGCTGTAACAAAATGGACAAGGCCACACGGTTGCAAAAATTCATTACTTAAAATAGCACAAGAATGCATAAACTGTCCATATGACCATGTTGAGCATTTTTCTTTGTCTTTTGGTTGTACTGGCTTGGAAGCTGATAAACATTTTCATAAAAATAAGCTAATAAAAGCTAAATGTATCCCAATCTCAAGCTAAATTTAAGTGATCGTAAAACAAATGAACTAGGTTATAGACTGGAGTTACGACTTGAACTACAAAGTTCTGGATTTTAATTTGTTGACAAAGCTACATTATGTATCATAAATTATGATTCATAATGGACTGAAATGAAATTGACTTGGTTTGCATGAAAATGAAAATTTCACGCCATTTTCCCACAGGAAAACAGAGGTGCACCTCACAAATGCATTAATTAAGGAGGGAGATAACGAATAACTCAGAAGGAGGAATCAAAACATCAGAACATACCCTTTGAGGAACAGTGACGGACTTTTCAATCAAGTCCCAAATAGTTTGCTTTGTCCGTCCTAGACAGCCTTCTCCAAACTCTTCCTCCTCGATCAGGAACACAATCTCAGAATCCTTTTTCATTATGGATTTCATCGTGATTACTCGCATTCTTAAGTTGACCCAAACGCGTGTCTGGAAGCTTGCCCAAGTTCTCCCAGAGAATTTCATGAATTTCACCTCCCACATTGATTTTAACCCTTTTCTGGCTCGTTAGCTTCTTATTCTCATTTAGTTTAGCTTGCGGGGTGGCACAGCGGGAGCTGGCAGTCTCCCTAGCTATTGCTGGAGATCCTTTCGGGCTTGGGAGTGGTTTCGGAGTTGTGGATCTGGGGGAGCTTGGGACATACACAGTGATAGCCAGAGGATCTGACTTGGAGGGTGCGATAGTTGCGCTGGCTAACACTGAAGATAGCGGCCTTTTCTCCGGCTTTGTCTCTGCAGTTGTAACTGCTCCCGCCGTCTTTTCCACTGGAGTCTCCTCCTCATCCTCTCTTTCGGGATTCTGACATTATTAGTAGTCATTATTACCCAATGGAAAATTAGATGACATTACATTTTCGCAGCATTTTTCGTGTCACCATCTTTATTGCAATGACACGAATAATTTCGCGTAATAAAAAAGAATGGCTGCTTGAGGAATGCATTTACCGATTTATCCATTTTTGAGAGGACAAATTAGCATAATCAGGACAATTCGAGATTCCTTTAGGATGCTCCTTCGTTGCCTGCAGCAAAAATCTTCGCTGCTTGCATTGAGGTTGCACCACGGAAGTAAGTTGAACAAGTCAAAATGACTTGTCTGTGAGCAAGAAGCAGTTATATTGTCTCTAGCGGAATGCACACACACACTCACTCACACGTCCAACTTTTACTGGTTAGTAGGCCTGTTACTCGTATTGTTGCTGACAAAACTTGATATCGACCGGTTCGCAAGATTTTTCAATGCAACATTAACGCCTGCTTAACGAGCCACCGCTTACTACTGATATGCCCAATCATATCACCCAACAGCTTCGAGCTGACTGAGGAGAACTTCACAGGGAGAGTTGAATATATACATAGTCGGTCCTATCTTGATTTTGTCAAAGTGACCATTACACCCAAAAGTGAAGTAATAATATCCTCAATCATATTCACGATTACACAGCGAAGAGTTCTCTCTTCTCTCTGCATCATCAGTCAGATTCTCTTCATTTTTATTGCAGATTTTTTGCAGATCAGAAGGCAATGGGTAGCAGGCAAGACACCACGAAGCGCATCAACGCTAAATTGATGTGAAAAAACATTATGCGAGTAAATAATAGAATCTAGTTTCACCTCTCTTTTGCCCAATGCTCGCTCACTACATAAAATCATACATCCGCACAACAGAAATTACATACATGCATAATGTGAGTAGGCAAGTAGCCTCGAGAATCTCTGCAACCCTCTCCTCCAAAACTCTTCTGCAACCCCTGTGGAATACATAAGTGAATGCGTGTGGCCTCTGGCCATAATTGTTTGAAGATACTGGAAGGATTGTCACAAACTTATTGTCTTGATGAAGTGTTTTCAGCATCACTGGTCAACACTTGAAACTCAACTCTGCTTTTGACGGAGCGATGAGGATTTTGCTGTTTGCAAATTGAGAATGAGCACGGAGAACGCCTTTGCTTGCACACCCTGGAATACCACACAACAAAGTGTCAGGGACACATGCTATGCCGTGTAGCACAAATTTGGTAGGTATCTCCACCACCACTTGTGGAAGGATCACTACTCTTTTCTCTGTTCATTCACTCAGGCAGTAAAAAACGCTGGAAAGTTGCGGAGAAGCCTATTTTGGCTACTGTTGTAAAAAGTGACGCTCAAGACTTTTAATCATGATTCATGTGTGCTCCTCTAGAAAGGAATCGGATTCAACCCCGAGCATAATATCATGCCCATACCATGGAGGTATAATGTGTGATGCGACGGGACTCTAATAAAAATGTGTAATCCTCTACTGGTTGTGAGGAAACATGAATCTAAAAATACAAGAGGGGATGGCTCAACTTGTAATCACGTTCTATTTTTTAGTTACTCCTGCTGCTGGTTTTATTTATTAAGTATTCAAAAAACTGGATGGATGTATGGGAACAAATGCTGCAAAAACTGACTTTTAGGCTCGCCATAATAGCCCGTGGCCCATCGCCATTTGCACATTGTACGCTCTTCGTCTCAAAATATTTTGTATTAACATTAACTGCGAATCGACGCCTTCGTTCTCGCCTCTCGACAACACAAACGGAGGGTTTACGTTTTGAGTGTTTCAGCTTTTGCATATGGAGAGGAAGTTCCAGTGTTACACACTTATTTCATGCAGCATGCAAATTCTCCTTCTATTCACTTCAGACTTGGTCAATGGTGTGATATGGCTTAACAATTTAATAGTTGGAAAAATTCATTCATTTCCAACCCATTCATTGTATACAGTTATTCGTTAGCACGAGAACTCATTAATTGACCTGATGAAACAGTGAAGCGTGAAATTGAACTTGTAATACATTTTATTATGCAAGGTTTTTGTTACCAGTGGCCATTAATCATGGGTTAACCGCAAAACATTCGCACACCTGTCGGAAATGATTTGTATAGCTAGATGCTATTACAACGACACGATTTTCATGTAAGAAGAGTTGGGTTCAAAATCTCTGCGAAGCCTACAATTTCCAGCGATTAACACCAATTGAGAACAAATGCTTCCAGCAATTTCCAAAATTATTCTACATCCTTAACTCGGCAGTGAAAATACTTTCTATTTCTTGACAAGATGCGATGTAGCAAAACTATATGTATGAATGAAACGCAGAAAATTTGCACACAATATATTTATTTCTTGCTAAAGCTTTGTCTATAAATGGCAATTCATTTGTGAACTCTTGAGGCTAGTGCAACTCTCAATTTGAGAGTACTCAGGGGCTGAAAACTAGTAGTTACCAGTTGTGACAATATAGGGGAATTCACATGTCACTGATTGAGCACGGCATTCTTGCTCTGGCATGCAAAAGCACGTATTTATCATATGTACGATACATTCCCTGCGTCTCACAAACGGGCTGCTGCTGTGATTTTGTGTAGTTGTTGCATATACCTACACATTGATAAACTTTGAGTTATATTACGGACGATGTGCCGAGGTAACTGTATGGCTCTATCAGTCAAATAATTTGAGAAAAATGCCATCCAACACTTCATTGTTCGTGTTGACTGGTTGTTCCATTCGTTTTGGAACAAAAAAGTGGGAATACTAAGCTTTGAAATTATCGGTAAGCAACATCGAATGATTTGCAAATCTTGAAGCATCTCTCCAATCCTTCCTTTCGATGATGACATCTTGACACCTTAAAGATCTTTATCTGCACGGTAATGTTAAGATTTAGGAAATGAGCAGATAAAGAATTCACATGCAGCACCTAACAATCCACAAGGGGATGTGCTTAAGTATGAGTGGAATCCTCTTTTTCGTGACAGAAGTGCGAGAAGGGTGTGAAATTGAAATGAAATATAGCCTAAGTTTTGGGTATTATTTTGTCCTGCGATTTTTTGCAGGCTTTATGACTCACCATTCAGCACAGTGCGATGAAAAAGCAGATAGGAATCACAAAGGGTGGGTTTCTGATGGTAATGGATACTATTCAACCATGAAGCTCATCACAGTCATTATTCACATTGCTGGACACTCTCTTCATAATAATATTTCACTCGTGTCTTAAGGTTACAAGATAGAAAGAGTGCTCTTTCTTGCTGTATCGTTCTGCTGACATTGACTGGTAAAACTCAAGGCCCATATTAAAGCTATTTACGTACCCACACGACCGAACGGAGTGATCTCCAAAGATTAATTGACTCCGATGATGTAATAAAAAATATTGTTCTCAGTCAGAACCTGTCCAACCTAATGTCAAACCTAATATTCCATATGAGCAGGATTTAGCACCAGTGCTGGAAGAGAGTCATTACCAATTCTCTTAAAGGTGAATACAAGGTTTCACACTCAGTAATGCAAACCTATGATGAAATTTTTGAAGCAAAGTTGAACCTGTCATTTCCTACCTAATTTTGTTTAGAATACACACATACTCGTTGTCTGTTCTGATTTTATTTATCAACGATCAACCCTCATTTTACTTCATTTGTGTTAAAGGGTTGACGACAATGAGTTTTTGCATTTATGATTAAATTTTTATATGTAGCTGTGACAGTGAGCCAACAGTTGTCCATCGTAAATGCCTCCTTAATTTTGTGGTTTATATGCAAAGTACTTAATTAAAATCTTCAATTGTTGTGTGTGTTGGTTACTGAATTTATATAAAATTCGGGTTTGCGTTTAATGGAGTTTCCACGTTTGCACTTTATTGGCTGATCCTGTTTATATAGCCCCGTTTCACACGGCACATAGTCTCGCTTTATTTTTTACAATCTATTAAAATGTGTGTTTCTTCACACTCGAGCAGATATAATTATCACGTCCAGTTGTAAACAAGAAGACTACTGGTTTTTTTCCTTGTGACTTGTTTAAAATGATTTAACACGATTATTGGTCTGTGTAAAGTCGCAAAAAAATCTCAAAACCATTACGGAATGAGAGAAGCATTAGTGACAGATGTTTTAATGAGTGAAAACAAGTTGAATTATGATGTGTCCCACACTCAATTTAATGATACGAAACCGAGATCAAGACGAGTTCAAATGATTGATCAAGTTCTCTCTGGTTTTCAGCAGTAGTCTATTTATGAATTCATGGACGCCGATACTTGCCGTGATGCATCAGTGATCAGTGCGTTGTATAAGGACATTACGTGAATTCCATCATCGTTATTTTGATGAAGGTGGTTTCCTAATTGTGTTTGCATGATTTTATGATCCTTGGATTTGCATTAAATTCCACTGTCCTACTTGTTTCTATCCATGAAATACAGGATCATCTTTAGTAATCGTGTAAAAACATTTTGTGAACACGACTGACAGGATCATTTGATTGACCCTATACTGTCATTTCTGCGACACACATCACTTTTCGGATACTGTTTATCCTTACCCCTTGTGATCTCAGCGGTCACCAGAAACTTGGCATAGGTAAATTAAAGCAAAATGCTGGCAAGAGGCAACAATGTTTATTCTTCCAGGTTGAGCAGACTACTGGAGTCAGCATTTGGGAACAACGTATTCTCAAAATTACTTGCCACGCCAAACCACCACTAAAAGGCGTGGTTAGGAGTTATGATGATGGAAAACCAAATTAAACAATGAGCTTAGCCAGGTTTCAGCGTACACTGTAGCATATTACACCTCACCTTGGCTGATAGACAAAAAAGTTTTTCATAAAGGAGAAAGCGATTTACATAAAATTGATTTGGCTATTTAGTTATTTCACGTAGGTGGTAGTTGATCTTTTTAATTTCCAAAGACAATCCTGGAATGCATGATTTCATTGGTAGGTATTTATATTATTTTGTTTTCGTCGACAATTTTGTTGGAAAGAATTTGATCATTTTGATTAATTCAGATAATTTAAATCGTCAAAGAACGTTTGAGCAGTCTTCTGATTCGAGCAAGTTTATATGAGAGGCTTTCTTACTTTTCTTCATCTTCATTCAGTAATTCTCGTATGTGTTTCTGAATGCACCACAATTCACACGCTAGACATTGTAGCCGTCCGGTTGTGAGAACAACTGCAACTGAGATGGCCAAAATGGATAGATTTAAAAATTTAAAGTGCTACCATTTATGATTTCATCAAAGTGTTGAGAGTACCAGCATAATTGATGAAGTTGGGTAAAATCTCGTCTGTGAGACCACTTTTCATGGCAAAAATCCAGACTGGGAGCACATGCAGGCCAGCAATCACCCAAGCACCTCTCCACGTCTTAAAACCGTTGGCCATGATTTTCAGCACAAATTCGGGAGGAGTGATTTGCTTGTTTGGGGCTGCTTTGGCATGAGCTTCTCTCCATTTTGAGCCTGCTTGATGATTACCTACAAACGTGATCCACTCGATGGAAACCAGCAGCCAACCCCACTGAAGCGGTGCAAGCAACATCAATGTATTTAACGTGTTCATAAATCATCATCATGGAAGACAATGCAGAATTGTTAACAAAAATGAGATCAAGTTGAGGAGGTCAATGTTTAATGTGTTTTAAATTAGTTGCGCAGACCTGGAATAAATTGGACCATAGACAGCTTCGGCTGACATTGTCCACAACCACGTCCAGCTATATGTTCGGTCATCACATGAAAATACATACCAAATATATATATACATACTGCACAAATAGTGTTCACATTGTTGATCCTACAGAATTACACACTAGTAAATACACTTGTTGTGTGACATGCTAAACAAATAAGGAGAGTTTGTGAAAGGGTTGAAGTGAGAACAGGACAATCTGGCATATTCCTTTCGAACTAATTACGCAATTATTTTCTTTGCGCACATTTGTATGTAATTGCTTGTTATTGGAACAATTGAAACTCGATTGAAACAAGTTCAAATTGAACAAGATAGTGGATGACATTGACCATTCATTAAATCCAGTTGCTGGGATTTACTAAAAGTTTTACTACATTACTCATCCATAATATGGCATGTATGATGGTGACTCATGTTTGTGCGAGTGTGTACATTAAATAGTACTTTTATACCCATGCACCATAAGCCGAGGTTTGGTTGAATTTCCTCGCTGCCCATCCATCGAAGAAATCTAAAAGAATTGAGATGCTGTAGAGAATGACGAAATTACGAGGGTGTTCCATGCAGAGAAAAGCCAACGTCAGCAAAACAAGCCTCACATAACCTGAAAAACAAAACATGAGCAAGTAAAATAAAATTGTCAACGAAAAATGAAGCTTAAAGCTACGTAGGTAGTTATCTGTGAATAAATAAGCGTCCGTAGTTATCCTTCCTTGATTGTTTCACTACCAAAGGAAATTGGACAGGGGAACGATGGCGAATACACTGCAGTGTGCATTCAGGAAAATTACTAATGAAGCTTTTGGAAACTGTGTAGCAGGATATGCCATGAACAGCACATTTCAATTTCAATGATGACAAGTTCAAGTAAACTGACCGGTTACCTATTATATTCGGAATGTATAAGAGTATGCTCACTCCGCTGGACGTTGTTGAAGACGATTTTCCACAGGTGTGAGCCATGGCCAAAAAATTCGCAGTCGGTGTGGGTTGTTAGTTAGCTTCAGCAAATCTGTGTCCCACCAATAAATCACAAATTTCCTGTCAATATATTTTAGCACAAGTGAAGCTTCACCGAAAGACATTATGAAAACGTGACACATCTAAACTGACTGAGACAACGTAATATAACAGTGCAACCGGAGATTCTCAATGAAGTTTTGGATTTTTATGTTCAACTATGTCTAATGCATACAGTTTTGATTCTATTTTGTTGCACATGTACATAGTGTAAATTATCAAGCTGTGTTTGTTTTGAGCGAGAAGAGCTTGATCGGGATTCACATGGGTGATTCAGTGAACAATTATGATTGACTGAAGCTTGGGGAGATTATTATGTGCATGCGCACGTAAATGTTTGGTTGTAATGTCCATATTAGCTCGTCTGTTGTAATCTTTATCATCTCTGACTATTACGATATAGTACTACAATCACAAACGCTCTAAGCATGAGAGGTAGTCCAAACATGATCAAGCATAAGTGCAATGTGCTTTATCCCGTCGAAAAAAAGACAGCGTACCATTTTACTGTTGTGCTTGTCACATCACATAAGAGAAGGTAAAATAAAATGGCATAATTTGTTTGTCTTTTGAAAGTCCGCTTATGTGTGCGTGATAATGTGTTAAAAAGTAAATTATGCTCAAAATGAGTACTATTACATTTGTTACAGAATTTGAAAATTGTGCGACTGACGAGTACAATATAACTGTTAGCTATGATAACCTTTTGTGCAAAATGAAATGCAAAATTATTACATGAATTGATAGACATGAAAGATGA
>JAHZMW010001896.1:0-11669 GCA_027743745.1 Alloscopus bannaensis | reverse complement strand
GTTAACATGAACTTCTTTGATGACCTCCTTGACGAGCGAGTCTGGTACTACCAGCAACCACAGACGTTGTTGTTCTTCGTAACTGGCGCGGTAAAGGAGTCCGTCACGGAGAGAGAAATCAGCAAGGTGTGGCGGAGATGTTTTATTGTTCACGGCATCAGATAATGTTCCGATGATAAGTTGTAGTTTTTTGTCTTTTTGCTGGGCAGCTCGGAAATCTAACTGTCCCACTGTCATCAACCGTATGCTACCAAAGTCTGCTCCGGAGGACGACTGATCAGTTGGAGGGGCCGGGTCGATGGGGTGTCTTGACAAGCAGTCCGCATCTTTATGTAGGGCTCCACTTTTGTAGATTACCCGGAAGTCGTATGGCTGAAGTTTTAAAGCCCATCTTGCCAGTCGCCCATTGGGGTCTTTGAGGTTGAGGAGGTGACAGAGGGAGTGATGGTCGGTGACAACTGTGAAGGGACGACCGTAAAGGTATGGGCGAAATTTTTGGATAGCGTATACGACCGCCAAGGCTTCTTTTTCTGTAGCCGAGTAGTTTAGTTCGGCTTTGTTGAGAGTCCTTGAGGCGTATGCAACGACTTTTTCTCGTTTTTCCTCTACTTGAACAAGGGTAGCTCCCAAACCGAATCCTGAGGCGTCTGTGTGTAGCTCCATCTCAGTGTTTTCTTTTGGGTAGGCCAGAACGGGAGCTTCGGTCATTTTTTTCTTTAGTGTTTCGAAGGCGGTTTGGGCGTCAGAGGACCACTGAAAGTTCTTGTTGAGCTCGGTCAGAGTCGTTAATGGTTTGGCGATGCTCGCAAATCCAGCGATAAATCGACGGTAATATCCACAAAGACCAAGAAAAGAGCGAACGTTGGTGGCATTCCGGGGGACCGGAAACTCTACGATGGCACGGACCGTGTCTGGATCAGCTTCCACTCCGTCGCGGGAGATGATGTGACCAAGGTATTTTAATTTGGTCATCGCAAAGGAGCACTTAGAGGGCTTAAGAGTTAAGTTTGCGGCCTTCAAAGACTGTAAAACGAGGTCGAGTCGGTTGTTGTGTTCCTGTAGGTTGCGGCCGTAGACGATGATGTCGTCAATGTAGACCAATGTGGCGCTCCACATAAGGGGACCCAGAACGAAGGTAACAAGACGTTGAAACTCTGAACTAGCATTGGAAAGGCCAAAAGGCATCGTTTTGAACTGGAAGAGTCCATCCGGAGTTATGAATGCTGTCTTCTCACGATCCTCGGAACGAACGGGAAT
This sequence comes from Alloscopus bannaensis, assembly GCA_027743745.1. Lineage (NCBI taxonomy): Eukaryota > Metazoa > Arthropoda > Collembola > Entomobryomorpha > Entomobryidae > Alloscopus > Alloscopus bannaensis. The sequence goes on along the minus strand of JAHZMW010001896.1, from coordinate 10,412 downwards.
TTGGTGAAAACCCGATAACATGTCAAGAGTAGTGAAGTATTGTACCCCGGCTAGGTTGTCTAGGGCGTCGTCAATTCGAGGAAGCGGAAAGACGTCCTTCTTTGTGACTGCGTTTAGTCGGCGATAGTCGACGCAGAATCTCCAACTTCCGTCGGATTTTTTTCGCAAAACAACGGGGGAACTCCACGGAGATGTCGACTCCTCAATGATGTCTTGTTGAAGCATTTCTGTAACCTGCTTTTGGATTTCCCGACGTTCTTGTATGGATACCCTGTATGGCCGAGATTTCGTAGGTGGACTACAACCGGTGTCGATAACGCACTCCGTGATATTAGTTCGTCCTATTTCCGACTTGTCAAAAGCAAAAACGTCTCGATGGTGATGGAGGAGCTCAGTCAGGGCTTGGTAATCAGTTTGGGGCAGATCCGGGTTGACCTGGAGTGCTTGTGAGGATGGTGAAGGCTGATTGACGACAGTGGGGATATCATTTGCTGATGACAGGACACAGAGGGATTGTCCTTCCCTTAGAGGTTCACAGGTTCCAATAACTTGACGCCGGTGGAGTCTGACGGGAAATGGGGATAAGTTGTACACATAAACCTTGGCTTCTCCGTTGTGCACGTCAGCGACGCAGGTTCCAACAGCAACGTACTCGTCCGGCTGGAGTCTGGGGCGGCCTTCAATGATGCATGGTCCAGTAACGGCAGCAGTAGGTGACAAACTTATGCGGGTTGCGGAACGCGGTGGTAGAATCACTGCTCGAGCAATTCTTACACTGGAATGTGCTGGTGGGATAACGACTGCTTTCTCTTTGTGTGGTTCACTGAGGGTGAAAGAGCTGGTTTCACAATTAATTGTTGCTTTGTATGCGCGCAGAAAGTCCATTCCAATTATGACATTTTCTGTTAAGTCAGGAATGACAAAAAAATCCCAAATGGCCATTACGTTGTGAATTTTGAATTGTAAGGTTACCATTTCGTGGATGTCCCTTGCGCTTGTTGGAGTAACTCCTACAATCCGTTGTGCGGGGATGGGAGTGCGCTTCAGAACATTTTCAGTGAGTCCTGAGAGAACTCCCTGGTTAATTGCACAAAACGTTGCCCCTGTGTCCACAAGGGCCGGAACGCTGCTGGTGCCAACTAGAAGGGCTGTTGTAATTTTGGAAGTTTTGACTTGGTGACGATGGACGATTTGGCTTGGTGACGATGAGGTTGATGACTGCGGCGTGTCCGTTTTTGGCAAACCTGGCAGCTGAGGTGACGTTCGGGAAGTGGCTGTGAAGGGATGGTTGCTGGCGAGTCGTCCTTCCGGTGTGATCCTGTTGAAATCTGGGGGCTGTGGAGGTCGCCTGAAACGTGATAGGAAGTCGTGAGGTGGCGGTTTGTTTGCGTGTTGTTGGATGACTTTGAGCAGGTGCTCGCGTTTATGTGTTGTTGCACTTGCGGGGAGTGCGGTGACATCGTTGAAATTTTCTATTGCCCGGTGGTTCCGCTTCCCCGGGCTCTCCCGTTTTCCGACGGCGGGGCTGGTAGTGCTAGCAAAGCAGAGGTAGTCGTCTGAGGGTGGAGGTTTCGCTGCATTTGAATTGGGCGTTCTCCGTGGCGTTGTCGGAGTCTTTCACAATCTTCCGGGTAGTCCGTTGCATAGACGCGACAGGATCGTTTGAAGTGTCCCTCCCGTCCACAGTAATGACATACGATTGGAACTGGTGTGGTCGGTTGCGCTTGTGGGAAGACGTGATGAGAGTTTTTGGGTGATGTCATGAAAGGCATTCTTGGGGGAGTTGGTGCGGATGCAATCGGCATCGGCTGCTGTGTGAAGTGGGTCCAGTTGTCAACTGTGGCAGAGTGATCCCTGGATGGCGCCAATTGAGGCAGGGTCTGAGAGTATTGTGGCGTCTTTGTGGCTGGGTAGGATGGTGGCAGTCTGCAGGTGTCGGCCTGGGAGGAGGTTGGGTGAGATTCGTTAATTTGAGAGCGTGTGGCGTATTGACGGAGTTCGAGAACACCGGCCAGAGCTGCTTGGAGGCCTTCCACAGTGTTGGCGTGACCAATGATAGGCTGTGACAGGTCCAGTGGCAGTCCTCGAAGGATTTCTTGAATTTTTTTGGCCCTGGAAATTTTTGGCTTCCAGCGATGGATCAAGGCAATCTTGGCTGCTACGTAGGTTGATGCAGTTTCCCCGATAAGGTATTTTCGACTGCGACTGGCTTCTTTTGCTTTGGCTAATATGTTGGTCTTGTCGCTGAGGAAAAACGTTTGCAAGTCCTGACAGATGTTGTCCCAGATTTGCTGCTGGTCAGCATTTTTGGAGGTGACTTGTTCACAGAGATCGTCTTCAATCACTGACCACCAGTCCTTTGCGGCTCCGTCTAGGAAATGACATAAGTTGACGACTGCCCACTGTGCGTTTTTGCCATGGACGCACGCTTGGCTCACGAACTTGCGAAGAAACTTTTCCGGTGCTTCCGTCCCGTCATAACGTGGAAAGAGAAGGAGGAGGTCCTGAAATGTCGTCATGATGGCAGGTTCTCGTACCGCAGCTTCCACCTAAGTTGTTGTGTGGCAGGGGATGAGGTCGAGTCACTTAACACCGCATCTTTGTGAGCGTGGGGTCACGCTCGAAAGTAACATTCACGACGGCTCGATTCTCCTCAAAAGAAGGGACTTTATTTCTTTACAAACTTTCACAAAACAGTTAGATTTATGAGAAATAAGCTTGTTCGGTGGCGTCCGTTTCACCCGCTGGCGCAGCCCCTCGAAGTCTGGACCTGGAAGGGTCAACGTGAGGCCCTGATTAGTTTCGAAACGCACATGAACTTTTTACTCTGAAGAGAGAAATTTGACTTTACACACCTGAAGTCAGAACTCGACTGACTGGGCCTTGAGTCCCTTCTCTTCCTTCTGGTCGTCTCTCCTAGCTCCTCGCTGCCCTGCTCCGAAGTTTCCCTCCTTTCTTCTTTGCCCGTCAAAGAGGCAGGGGCATCCTGCCTCACAGTATGTATTACAAATATTTAAATGTAAATCAATCCGTGTGAAAATCAGACGATTCGAAACAATTCCAGTTTGGGAGACACTTGACTCGCGTAAGCTGGCTGGAGTGCAAACGGAGTGCTTATCGAGACATCATCCTTCATTCCATCGTTTTTGGTTGTCGCCCTACGTTCAAGTTAATTGAAATTATTATAAAGTATGTATTTCTACGTAACACAATGTGACATTAAGTATCAAAATTTACAATTTCGTTCTACCTTGGTATAATAAAAAATTGCAGGGGTGACAAAGTCCCAGTTTCTTTCGCCACCGCGGCTTCTTTTGCCTCAATTTCGAGCGCTGAAACAAATTTGCAGACAATCCATAGAAATACGATGCGGATGCCTACAGCCAGGCCGAGGACGACCCAACTCGAGGACCAAACATTGAAGGCGACATCACTGACGGCGAGAAGGGCCGTGATGAATATCCAGCTCCGCCCGAGCTCCGAAGCGCGTCGAGGTTTATCAGTCTATTACCATCATGGAATTAATATACCAACATTCCCGTATACAAATCTTACTGAAAGTAATGCAATTAAATGAATTTCATTGTGTATTTAGTGATCTTACCAATACGACCGAATTCATAAGCAAATACGACGCAATAAGATCAGAAGACGTCATCAACGCATAAAGTATGACAATGGCCCAAACCCGGCCCACTTCTTCCCGATTGATTGCCATCAAAGTGGGTCCAATGTAGGTGTACGTAACAAAGCGCTGGAGTCTCTCATCCGAATCACGGAGACATTCACGAGGAGCCCGAGGCTCACTTGGGTTGGCCGTCATATAGCAAACACCAAAAACTTCGCCGAGAAGAACGACCAACGAGATTAAAGCGAAGAAAAGCTGGACGACACTTATGACAGAGGTGAGACCTCCGTAATTTGCGGTGGGCACGTTGTCGTCGTCATTGGCAATGGCGTCAGTAGTCATTGGAGAATTCATGGAGAGTTTGTCAGTTGAATGTTTTAGGAAAGAAATTTGAGACTCTAATCGAAGCATAGTTAATCCTGAATGGGAGAATGACACGTAAAGTTTGAATGTTGCATGAGTGGCAAAATTGTAAACAGATTTTCATTTTTTAAAGTAATCCTCGCGTGGAGAAAGCTGTTTCGAAAACAAAATGTTAAAAAACATCCTGCTCGTGATTTGAGGTAAGGGATTGTCGTCAAAGAAGGGTGAATTGATGAGCATTATTCAGCAAGTGTACTAGTGTGAGGTACTTGTTGACAAAAATTAAGACTAAAACTGCTTGTGAACAATTTTTTAACTCCTTTGAAAAAGTGGATTTCTATGATATTTAGTAGAAGCGTTATTTAAATGGTTACGATTGCAGACACAGCTTGTTGGCAGTTGTCAAATAATATCATGCATGATTTTGGACCATGTCCGGACGATGGCAGGATTTTTTAACTTCCTCTTCCGTCATGATTAAGGAATTTGTACTAGGAATAAAGCTTCATTCATGGCAACAACCTTGCTTTACACCATTTCCTGTAATTGTCAAGTGGATAATAAAACGTGGCCATTGTTTTCCCCGCACACGTAGAATAGTGTGATACTGCAGAAAATTAGTTGTTTGTCTGTAGTGGATATGTAGTGGATCTGTTTTTCATTGAGAAATTCACAACTATTGGTTCCACTCAAACAAGGGAGAGGTTATGAAAGGGAACGGGTGTCTTTTAATTATTATTGGAGTGCTTGTTCTTATTCTTGTTTGTCACGCTGACACTCACATCATACGTAAGTACTTCAAGTTTTGTGGACGGAGCATGTTTAAAGCTTCATTCCTAATTACTTTACATAGATGGAAGCATTTCTTAAATATATTTTTGACTAAATATATCGACATGTTATTACAAATTTTTAGCCAAAATAGATACAGAGATATCGTGTCAAGCGCACGGGCGCAAGTGGAAGCCGGCATATTGCACGAAGCAAAAGTGTCGCTACCGCTACTACAGTGTGGTTTGGACCTCTGGTTGTGAGACAGGAGACTTATGCTGCATGTAAAGGCTCCACTGGAACTATAACATGGAATTTTGCTTTTAGTGGTAAAGTGAACTAACAAAGACTGGTGAGTAATTAAATTAATATAAATTAATACATGTAAATTAATGAGTACATAGTGTTGTCTATGTGTAAAATGTATTAATACATTTCGTTGGCGGTGCACGATTCGCCTTACAAATGCTTATGTAATGATATTTTATGGTTAAAAAATATGTGCTATTGTAGCCACGGAATGAGTCATTAACAATTTCCGGTGATTTAAAAGTTATTAATTTGTAGACATACTATTCCAATTTTAGTTTAATTGGTTACCACAATTCATTAATCCTTCCGCTACTATAAAATGGTGTCAGGTTGTATTATTTGATATTTGCAATTTTAGTGTTTTGTGTGGCTGTAATGAGAAAGCCTCAAGAATGAAGTTTACTACCGCATTGCTTCTCCTGTTCCTTGCGCTTGGTGACGTAATAGTGTTCTCGGTGTTTGCCGAAGGTGAGCCAATCAATTTTAACGGCGTATGCAGTCTAGTGGAAGAATTGATTTTAAAAGTTTTATTGTCGCTTCAGAGGCGACCACACCCGCCCCAAAAATCAAGTGCCAAAACCAGGGGCAGAAGTACAAGCGTGGGATTTGTGTTCGGAAGCGGTGTCCGATGCGGTACCGAAGCGTCTTTTGGGAGACCGGGTGCAAGTTGAAGCAGTTGTGCTGCATTTAAGACTTATCCTTTATTGCTCCAATCATTTCTATTGTAAAAGCACTTTTTCAAAATATTTGCTTGGTATTCAGTTGAAAACCACTAATCGTCGACATAAGATAAGACAACATTAAAATGCGCACCTAACAACACACTCAGTATAAAGGAGTTTGTGAGCTAAATTCCTTAATTGACAGTGACAATGAGCTGCATGTCATTCCGTATTGCGTTAAAAGATAAATTATAAAATATACTCTTTATCTCATCATGAGTTGGCAGACAAAGTCCTTTGTTCATTTTGACAGTCCAATTCATGAAATACCTTGTCCGAAATAAGCAAGTTGTTAAGGTCAACTAAAACCGCATACAAACTCAGTATTTATGCTCTCAAATAAGTCGTAGTTTGCAGCTTGCCACTTTGAAACGATTGTCGAGTTATTCAAATTTTTAAAGAAAGGGTTTGAGGTGCATTGCAGAATTCTTCTGTGATGCATCAACGTTGTTGTTGAATCAACCCAAAAGCTGCCCTGGATCCCTTGGCTTTCCGGTCACATTTGGTCATAATTTTTTCCGGAGGAGAGCCGCTTGAATTCCACACACAGCCTTCGCCCGATTCTCCACCGCCGGTATCCCTCTTTCTCGAAACATTTGGGAATGGGACAATGTTGAGATTTCGACGTTGGACAACCTGCCAAACGGTGTCCTTTGTGACGTCTTTCAAATATTCAAATACGACTCAATGGAAATTTCAGTCATCTTTGAATGAGCTGGAAGAGTCTTATAATCCTCACCGCGAAAAACTGATTTACAGAGGAAAAACCGATAAGTTTGTCGCCCTCGGGTGGGAGCTTCCTTCCCTCACACTCCATTTGCCCTGGTGTCCCACACATTGTTCCTCGTTATAATCGACAAAAATCCAGTCAATAATCACAATTCAGAGCTTTTGTCACCGTTTTGGAACTATGTCGCATTTCATGGAGCACACCTTCTTCCAGTCATTGTCCGCTTTGAAACCACCAACTTTTCGGCTGTGGAACACATTTTTCTGTGCAGATTTTGCCAAAAGAGCCTCCCAATCTCGCTTATCGACCTTTCACCGAAACCTTCAATTGACTACAAAAAATTTTGTCGCCGAAGCATACCACAACGTTACCAAAGAGGGAAGGTTGTTGTGGTACGACATTGTGCCTTACATTAGAAACGTGGTGTTATCAAACGATAACCTTTATGAAATCATGTACGACCACCAACATGCTTTAAGAAGATTTAGTAACATTCTTCGCACTCGCCCTCGTTTCGAGCACATTATCCTCTTGCTTTTGACGGAAGACATGCCTCTGATGAAAAGGCTCGAAAATCAGAGCTTGGACTCCTTTCTCTGGGAAAGCAATTGGCTCTCCGTGGGGCGCGGGAGGATGCTTGGGTGTCACTCCAACATTTTTGGAGAGGTGTCCTACAAGTTTGTGACGTGTGACAATGGTAACATCATCGCGGCTTCAACGCTGGCAAAGCATCGAAGGAGTTGAAAAGGCTGAATGAGCGGAATCTGGACGAAAAGCCGAATTTTGGCTCAAAGGCGCGTCGACAATTCCCGATTCTAGTGTTCGCAACTGTGCATGTAACAACTTTGTTTTGTCCTTGTATAAGCAATATTACACTTTAAAAACAGAATAAAACTTAAAAATTAAGTTCGATTTGGATGAAGATTATTTCGATAATATTTTCCCATAATTCATTTTATATTTACGTTTCCACCTCATTCACAGTCAGTCCTGTCGATTTGGTCAGGACTTGTGGTCTACGTTTGGTGATGTACCAATAGCCATAATAATTTGACTCACATTTGATGAACTCAGTTTTGTGATAATGAGCTCAGTTCCAAAGCTACAGTGATTTTCTTTTTGCAAAAGTGAGATACTGGCAGTTGTGAGAGTAATAAGGAAAATATGAAGACATGCCGAATAAATGGAATATAACCTCGTTGTCGTTTCATAGCAATGTTGAAGTTTTATGAAAACTGTGAAGTACATGCTTTCGTCACTTCGTGATATTTTCTCTAGGAAATTGTGAGAATCTGCGTTGATGGATTGCTGATGGTCATGTCGGTCATAAAGAGGGGAAAATACAGCAGCAATCAACAAATTCAAGCCATTTCCTCCGACAATTGTGATGCTCGTAGTTTTTCATTTCTCAATATTCTAAAGCATTCCAGGTCCGATCGCTGCATCGGATAGACCTTTCTGAAAACCTCACGTTAAACTTTTATCCTGATGGCTAAAGCAACCCAATTACTGGATCCACCTCCACCCCATTCTTCATCCCACCTAAATGGCACAGAAGGGGCGCGTGGACTCCTCACTGTTGTCACGATAGTTTTCTTCCTTCATTTAAAGTATGTCCGACACCGAGCCAAACATTCAGGACACAAAAATAGGGCCACTTCCTCATCCTCGTTGGCGGTCAATGACTTTCTCGACACACTACCAGGCCCTAAAGGGGTGTGGCTCCTTGGCAATGTTCATCAGCTATGGAATCCAAAAAGTGAGTGTTATTTAAACAAAACAAAAATTAACCCCGTCCTCGGTAAAATATTGCTCATTTGAATTCAGGCAGACTTAAGGTTTGGCTGGACTGGTGCGAAAAATATGGACCTTGCTTCGTTCAAAACTTGATGACCCACCGCGTTGTCCTTCTCACGTCACCGGAGTACATTCAGGTATTTTAAAGTTATTACAAGTATTTCCAAAACCAAAATCCAAACTGATTTAATCCTAATTGTCAATCCAGAAATTATTTTCATCCTCTGACGACGCCCATCTGGAAAAGGGATATGTGTACCAAACAGTCACTCCGATTATCAAAAACGGTCTTCTTGTCTCCAAAGGTTTGACAATGTTTTTAAACTAAACTCAAACTTAAAATATATGTAATTGCTGACCAAATATTGAAAATGTTTGTTTTGCTGAAGCCGAAAAGTGGAGAATGAGACGAAAGCTTTTGGCCAGAGCATTCACATTCCAATCGCTGACGGGTTATATGCACCTCTTCAATGATGAAAGTCGAACCCTCATCTCTAAACTCGAAGAACTGTTCCCAACTCAGAAAAATGGATCGCCAATTTCAAAGACAGGGAAACCCATCAACAATTTGCTATGGACAACTGCTCTTCGAGTTGTTTGCGGTATTTGATCATAGTAAATGAGCAATTACACAAAAAAAAGAATTTTGCAGGGACTTTCTCTTTAAAAACAGGATCTGTTCTCGGAACCAAAATTTGGGAGTCAGAGTCTGCTGCCAGTGTGGCAGAATGGATTCACAAGTGCAAACAAAAAGCAAATTTACACGATTTTAATTTTGAGAGAAATTAAAATCTTATTTTTTATTGCTACAGGATCAAGTCTCTCGCAATGTCACGGGTAATGAAGCCGTGGTTGTTGAACGAATGGGTGTTTGCACTTCACCCTCTCTCAGGTCAAATGAGGCAGGCAGCGGCCCAAATAGAGGGCTTCACGAGAATAACGATAAAATTGAATCGGGAGAATGGTGGCAGTGATGTAATTCACGGAGATGAAGACCTTCCTGTGGGAGGCAGGCGACAATCGATCTTCCTTTTATAACTATTGACCGTTTTTCAATAATAAAATAATATTTTTAAAAATTTGAAATGTAAACAGGTAAGAAACGGTTCACGAGCATGATTGAAGAAATGATCCAGGCCGGTATTGACGAGGACGGGCTAATTGAGGAGTGTCAAAACATGATCACTGCAGTCAGTTTTTTTAAACAAATTAAACTTATTTTCTAGCCTTCAACTTTAAAAATGAAGAAGCTTTATGATTAATTTTAGGGTTATGAGACGACAGGGACGGCATTGCAATTTCTCTTTTTCGTTCTTGCCTCACATCCGGAACATCAAGTGAGACTTTTTAATTATCAATTTATTCTTGTGCAAATTGTGGGAAAAGTTGAATGAAAAATTTATTTCGGTCCTAGGACGCTTGTCGTAAGGAGGTTGATGCAGTCTTTGAAGACAGCTCACTTTGCCCCGACGGCGAAGTCACGTTTGACGCCTTGTTTCACCTGAAGCACTTGGAAAGATGTGTGCTCGAAACACTCCGTCTCTTCCCGGTCGCATTTGTCGTTATGAGGAAGATTGAGGCACCTCTCAAACTTGGTAAAATATTTGAAATACAAAAAGTATTTTTTTAAATAAAACCTCGCGATTTTGATGATTTAATATAAAAAATTCATAATAATCTCATAATGAGATGATCATCTTACACTTCCTGCGAACACAAACGTTGGAGTTTTTGTGCCGGGAGTTCATCGTATAACTATTTGTACAAAAACTCCCCGTTTCAAACACTCGATTGTTTTTCTTTTTCAAATTGCAAATTGTAATTGTCAACAGGATACAGGTTTGGCTTAGCTGACATCCGGGTGATCACGGCTCACGTCCTCAGGAATTTTATTATTAGCACAGAAGATCGACTTGAAGATGTGGCACTCTTGGCGGAAATCGTATTGATGCCGGAACGTCCGTACAACTTTACCTTTACAAAACGATCAAGCTCTTAATTATTTGTTGGACTGTAATCTTTTATTTGCTTAATCAAATTTGATCTGCTGTATTTCTGCCAATATAAAATTAAAATCATTCTAATAATC
>JAHZMW010001895.1:0-10401 GCA_027743745.1 Alloscopus bannaensis | reverse complement strand
TGTCAGTCTAAAAAACTGACAAATTGACAAATGACAAGTGACATTGACAAATACGTCATGACATGACAAATGCCGAACCCTAGTCGTAGCTTAACTTCGTCTCAATGTTACTGTATATTTTGTTGGTGACGTTGCGGTACAACGCGTCCAACGGCGAGGCGTGGACCGCCATTCGGAGAAAGTTGTGTGGAATAAATAAGTGAGAATGTTGGGCTCGACGGAAGTACAAGTGGGAGTTGGGATCGGTGCTTTTTGAAGGATAGAGGTACAGGTAGGCTTCACAATTCCGGGGTTTAATATGAGTAATAATATTTGGGGCGGATCGGATCTCTTTGATGATGAGTTCCGTCACTGCTGTGATGTTGTGACGGAGGACGACATACTTCTCGATTGGGATTGGTTTCGAGTTGCCTGATTCCGGGTGAAGGGCTGCGTATCGCTGAAGAAAAACGGGGAGTTGGAGGGGGTGAAAGTCGACTGGCTCGTAATTGTTGAGAAGGACAAAGCAAGATTGAAAGAGGGAGAGGTAGTCGTTAAAATTTTCAATGGTGCGGAAAGGTAAACGAATGGAGTGCCCTTGGTCGAGGGAGGGATTGGATGTGTGGACTGAGGCGGGACAAGCTCCAATAATGAGAGTGAAATGTGGCCACCTCATTGCTTTCAGAAAGTCGGTGCTAGAGAAAGTATAAAAAATCAATTTAAATTTTGATATGGTTTGAAACAGTTCTGACATATAATTTGCCTGGTTTCCTAGTTCAACTTGTGAATTTCTCATCAAATACTGATTGTACGCAATGCCAATGTGAAAATCGGAATAAGGATATGCAATGAATGTAATAAATGTCTATTTGAAAAATTTCAAAACAATAACTAAAGTTATAAAACGACAACAACTTTGAAATTCCATACGGGATATTACTCTTCTATGATTGCTCGTTGTGATAATAAAAATTTCTTATTGCATATGTTCTTCAATTTATTTTGAAATTTAATAGTCAAATAATTTGGGACATTATTATTTGATGATTTATTCGATTCTCATTACAAACCGGAAATCACCTCTTACACAGTTCAGATGAGAGAGTGTTCGATTTTGCTTACTAATTTTGTAAAAGATTTTGTATGCCAATGTTACTTGTTAGAAGTGTTCATTGTTTGAATTTCAAATGCTTAAATCAACTCCCGATTGAAGCTTTTTTTGGTAATCTCTCACAATGAATATTTGTGAATGATAAATAAAATGATTGGAGGCCTGTTGAAACTAACCTGGAAAATGACCAGTTTTACGTATTAATTAGTGTTGAAGGTGTCTCGAGCTAATAATAACAGTATTGTAATTACCCTGAAAGTTCTGTAATACCTTTGATGATCATCCATAAAAATTGTGTGAACAACTAAAATAAACATTAATACAAATACCTAAAAAAATGCCACCTCAAAGCAGCCTACCTGCTGTCATCGATTATAAGGATATTATTTGCTACACTATTTTGAACTTTTAAACTAGCAACAATTCATCAAAAATACTCAAATAATTCTCTGCATCATCGTCACCTTGTGATCCCCGTCCAATGTCGATGCTAAACGAAATTAAGTCACGAATATTTACTTGTTCCTCATTATCCTCTACAGGATGATTGTCATCCTGCATCTCATTCGGTTCAGGGCTGTCATCTTCTTCCTCCAGAAACCACCGCAAATTTTCTTCCCCATCTTCGAAATCGTCGTCGTCATCTGAATCCCAAAATTCATCCTCATCGCTTTCATATTGTGTGCTGACTACAGAAGATTCGTCAGAATCAGAGTCCGAATCATTTTCCTTCACCTCCGCCCTCGACGTTTCCGGTGAGCCGTTCCAATGATAATTATAAGAACCACTGGAGTCCTTCAGGGAAACGTGTTTCAACTTTTTGCAAATTTCCCAAACATTGGAGTTCAACAACTTGTCGACATTTCCCGCAAAAATTATTCTTTCCTTTGTTCTACATTTTCTGGGAAACTTATTGCGCTTCATTTTGATTTCCAAAGTTTCCAACATTTCCAGCTCCTCTATAAAATTCAGGGACTTCACTTTCACATCTTCGGTTTCAAGCCTCAAATGCTTCAATACTGGCAACTGCAGCCGATGTCTGTGGAATTTGCTAATTGTGACTTGTTCATTGAAATTATCGGCTTCCAACGAGAGGTGAAGTTGGGTCAAAGTTTTTCCGAAAGTGTTGAGGCCTGCAAATAAGGTGGAAATGGTGACACAAATATCTTCATCATCAGAGTCGTCATTCAGCCAGACTTCCAATGCCATGACATCCAGCTTGAGCTCAGTCAAAGGCCAGGTTGCTTCTCGGAGTTGTTCTAAGTCATCACTGCTCCAAATTCGGGTGTCCAGCGAAGCCAAATTTGTTAAACGTTTGGTTACCTGCGAATACGGGCAAATATCCAGTTTTCGCAATACATTTGGATTTAAGGCTTGCAAAATTTTTGCTGAAAGAGCGCCTGGGACATAGTTCAGTTTAAACTCTGTAATCTGAGTCATTTGAGGAATTGGGAAGTGTTCAAACATCTCCATGTGATTCTCACCAATCAAGTCTTCTTCATTCTCGTCTTCCACGGCGTCCCGATCGCAGGCGATGTAAAGTGCCTTTAAATTCGGCAAAAGAGAAGTGAAACGCACAATTATTTCACGGTACAAAAAAGGAACGGCCATTGACTCCGTTTTGATCACGTTAATACGGCACTTTTCAACATGAGTCCCAAAGGATTGGAGGAGTGTGGCACTGACACCCCAAAAGTTATTGGTTTCATCCATCCAGTCCTCCTCAAAAACTAGGGATTTTGTAATGAAAGGATTCTCCTTGGGATAAGGGCGAGATTGCATGAGGCTCATGAACTCAAGAATGGTAACAGCCTTGTCGAAGTTATATTGATGTGGGATGGAGAGACTGAAATCCTGGCAAAAATGGTCGAAACTTTGTTTCCACGAGCGGCAAACGAGACGACTATTACATAGCTGAGAGAGCGTTGAGTTAAGCTGACGTTTGTCATTTGGCAGTATTTGAGAGAGCAGTGATAAAATCTGAACAAATTGGAACAGATTAAATTTAGTGATATATTGATTTTTTAAATATTAAATCGGTTTTTTTGTGATAATTTTAAACTGCAATTACAAAGTCCTTTGATGGGTAATTTTACCTGTGGAAATAAGAAGTGAGACTTCCTTCGTTCCAGAAACTGCTCAAATGTGACACACACTTTGAGACAGGAATGTAGTTCCGAGTTGGACAGCTTATTGAAAATCATTTCCCACAACTGGAAAAACACGTATTTGAATTCACCACTGAGTTTTCATCAATACCCCTAATCTTAACCATTAAAACTAAAAATATTTAAGAATCTTTTACCTCCTCCGGTAAAAATTCCAGTGGTTGTCCCTTTAGGTCCACTAAACAGTCCAGAGAGCCTGGCTGCTCCCATCCTTGCCTCCGTTTATGTTCAATGGTGTCTACAAAGTGTTATATTGGGTTGTGTTGGTTATAAAATGGGTGGAATTTCAGAAAACTTATCAAATTACCATCGGTTTCAATCCAGTGAATAAAACTCCAAAATTCTGAATCGTCTTGTTGCGATGGTTTTGACCTTGAAGTCATGTTTTATGAAAACCCAAAAATGGTTGAGAAGTCAATGGAGGTTTTTTTATTGTATTAGTTATAAGTTATAACTGTAAAAACAAGTTGGATTGATGGTACACGACGCTCACGAAACAAAACTTATCATTTGGAAAGTCTCTTATCAACTTGAAACTGATAGCAAGTGGAAAACAGTATTGGATTGACTGACGTTTCTTGAACTACGTCGGAATACTAAATATCTCGCCTGACGTTCTGGACACAAAACAGAGGATACGCCACTGCTCGAACAAATATACATCCTCAATTCAACATTGCCATTTATATGTATACAATTTTGTGCATTGCTACTGCATCGAAACTTGAAACGTATAATGTGGCCAAGTTGGTTCTTTGTTGTTCAGTTGTACAACGATATGTTATGAGCAGCACTAGAATTTGGCTTACGGAGCAAAAGGTTATGAAAGATGAGTAGATCAAGGAGACACAACACTGTATTGCTTCACTGCTTTCATGTCTGAAAGTTCATCAATTCATTCTCATACAGCAAGTAGGATACTTTTATATAAATTATTACTTTGTAAGATTGACACATCATCACAATTTTATTACGCGGTAAATGAATGCATAGTGCATAGAAAATCTGCTTTTTCAGAGTGAATGAGAACTTTCAACGTTTTATCCCTTTCAAGTATATTTGACGTACATGCGTACATTTATATGTGTAAAAAATACGTATTAAATGCTGCGTATGTTATTAGGAATTAGGAGTATTTTTATTTCTAATTTCAATTCCAATTGGTAAATCATGTATTCAATTTTCTGGCTTTGTTTTTCATAAAATGAAGTTTTAAGGGAGCATAAGATGTTTTACTGTTTTACAGCATTACAGCATGTAGCATTATACATAATTATATAATATGAAAGTAATATATCATTTAATTGCGACTTATAAGCCTTTGCATATCCAAGAAAATTTTATCGAAGAAGCAACAAGCTGATTGTGCAACCAACACAAAAGTCGATGATTCTCAGGGGTGTCAACTTATCAAAATAGTTACCCTCCGTAAAGTATATCCGGGAAATTTGGCAAGACTTCAAAAACCGCTTAGCCCATTTAATATTAGCCTTTGGGATAAGATCCATGCAAATCTTAAAGCACTTGTCTTGACTAGCTATAGATGTGGAGAAAACGGATGCTGAGAATTGGTGTGAGAGTATGATGATGAGAGACACAAGAAGTTGAATAAAGATTTGGAGCTGATTGAACGTATCCAAGTCAAAAAATCGAGTGACAGCCACGTACATTGAGGTGATAGTGAAGATAATCATCAGCCCAACGAACGTCGACAAGAAGGACTTGTGAAGTAAGTTGTAGTAAGAGACCAAAAGGGAGACTTCACGGTGAATTATCAGATTTTTTGCAAGTTGCCCCAGGCATGCTGTTCTAAGCATTTCTTCGTTTTTTCTTAATACCCTGTATTAAAACATGTATGCAACTCAGGAAACGACATCTCCAAATAGACGAATCATAAAAAATTTAAATGTTTACATGCACGGCGCAAAATAAAAAAAATAAAATTTTTAAGATTTTTATAGTAAAAAATAACAAGTTTCTACGATTTGTCTATTTGCGGAGGTCGTTTCATGAACTGCTTGTCAAATTACAAATTGTTTACCTCTGTTTTAATCCAATCATGCATTTGAAAGAGAAGACGGAAACAAAATAATTTAGATTCATTATCACACAATTACACCGCCCATTCCAGGTCCAATGTAGAAACGTGTACGAAAACGACAATAATCGAAAAGTTATTCCAAAGACAGTCGATGACAGAATGTCATTTAACCAACGGAATCTGGTGAGGGCGTGCAGAGGATTGAAAGGATGATTCGGAAACAGAGCAGCCACAAAAGATGCCTGCAACGGATATACCACCTCGGAAGCCATCATTGTTCTCAAAACAAATTTTAAGACTGATGTTCCCATTTGCTGAACCCATGCTTTGTCGTCTACAATACAGAAATTGATACGTTTATTTTGTTGGATGCAGAATTGGTATTATTAGTATGACTGACCTTCGGATTGAATGTAGCGTGACTCAAACTCCATGATTTCGTTCATAATTTGCGAAGTTTCCGAAGAACTTTTCAGAGTCAGACGAATGCTTGCCATAGTGATCAAAATGCAAACGATGTCGTAACACACCAAAGCCAGATCGGTGTCATCTATGTAAGGGAGAGACGAGACGTGGAGGGCTAGAGGGATGCAGATATGAAGAAAAATTAAGAGTTTGAGTTGGACAAAAGAGGGGTTTGGGGAGAAGCCTGACTTTCCGCTCGGCATCGTGGAGAGTTGTACAGGTGAAAATTGTAACTGGAGTTTGTAGTATTTGGGTACTTTTATGTAAGTTTCGATCAACGGGAATATGCCAATTGTGTGCAGCATGGTTGTTGTGAAAGGTAAAAGCACCAATGTGTTTCAGGTCATTTCAGACTTGGGTGGTAATTTTTGTAAATTTAAATTTACTCACATTTGCAGTCTAAGAGTCGGTATTTTTCTAAATATAAATCACATCACACACTAAACCGATAAGGTAACCTTTGACACGGATCACTTCTGGGCACTTGAGTGTCTCGTAATAAATCTACTTTGAAGTGAGATTTGAAGTACAAAGAGTTCCATGAAGTTAAACAGTTTAGAAGCTGTAACTGTTAAGCACTGAACTTAAACATTTTTTATTCAGTATTTACAGGTTATTTTCTCAAATAGCTAAACTATTAGCTAAACTATTACAATCAATTACGTATTCCGCTGTTTATTTTAGTTTTGAGATATCTCATTGCGATCTGGCGACTCAAGAAGAATGTTGTTGTGCTACTTGTTTTCTATATCAACAGCATTGACTGCGTTGTAAATATGCCCAATTTAAGGGAAAAAAGAGAATTATAGAAGACGCCTTGATTAGTACAAACCAGGGATGCTAAGCGGGCTTATGGGTTAAAATGGGTTTGGAAATATTATTGACGGGGATATTATAGGGTTTTGGCAACAATTTGTTGGACGATGAATTTCTGTGAGTGAATCTTTCTTCTGAAAATGATATCTTGCCATTTTGAGGAAGTGGAATTTGAATTTTAAGACATTTTTGTTTTTTCCGTAACAATATTTTACGTTTACATGAAGTCGGTCCGCCAATTTCTCAAGTTTGCTTTGTATAAGAAGATTAGTTGCCAAAGTCCATTAAATTTTATTTCGCCCATCTGAAACCCACCCGGTGTGTTCCCGTCATAATTGGATTTTATTAAACATCCCTGCAGTAAACGTAGAGATATTCGTCAGTCTCCGTCTGTTGATGATGGTTTGTGATAATTGCACATGTTAACTCTGTAGATTCAAGATATTTCATGTAAATAACCCTGAAGCAATCATTTACTACTATATTTCTTTGTAAATGTTCGTTTGCATGTTTAGTAATGTATAACTCATGCACCATGTTTTCTGGCAACTAAAGCTGAACGCTGTTGTTCTCGTTTTCGGCTTTAATACTGGACGGAGAAATAAAATGCTTACGTTTACTTTCGTTACGATTTTGCCAGCAGTAGTGTCTGAAATTTTGAACGTCTGTATATCGTTTAATTGTAAAATTATTTATTCAGTTCTACATTTCAAATTTATACTGATATTCTCCGCATTGCTTGTAATTTCATCGGATCGAGAAGGCGGTCGAGATTTCATGAATGTTTTCTATTACCACTTTTGTGTTGATAAGATCAAATGCAAACTCGGAGGAGAAATTATGCCCCAGTATTAGTACAGTTTCATTTTTCAAATAGCAAACGTTAGGGTAGTATCTAACATTTGAATTTTAAATTCAAACAAATGGTTTATGCCGTCGGTTGCTTTAGTAGTAAACATATTTTTACCGTATAATTTAATAATTATTGCATAAAGGTTCAAGGTGAGAAAACTGGTAGTCACTTGAAACCCCGCGTTGTTTTTTTGCTTATTCTTTCTGGCGTACCAATAAATACGGGTAAAATTGATTGATATTTCGTCTAACATCCCGCTTTTACGTACGACTTTTACAAAAAAGGCAAATTTTTTTATAGGAATTTTAATTTATTTTGAAGATCACAATAAATATGTTTATGAATGTGCTCAATGTGCACTATGTATTTTACCAAACAAGTATTTGACATGAAAGTTAGAAGCATACATACGACATTAACTCTCTAAATTGTCAGAATAAAAATGAAGTTTCGCGCTCGATCCTTAATGGCGTCAATTTCTCAAAATAATTACCTTCCGTAAAGTATATCTGGGAAATTTGACAAGATTTCAAAAATCTTCTAGCCCAATTCCTATTTCCCTTGGAAATATGCTCCATGCAAACCTTAAAGCACTTATCCTGATTTGACACAGATGTAGAAAAAACTGCCGCTGAAAATTGATGAGAAAGCAGAATGACAAGAGACACAATAATTTGAACAGTGATTTGAAGTTGGTTAAAAGCATCCAACTCAAAAAACCTTGTGGCGGCGACGTACATCGAGATAATCGTGAAAAATATCATGAGCCCCACAAATGTCGAGAGCCAATACGCTTTGTGAATCATGTTGTACTTCGAGATGAGAAGTGAAAGTTCACGACGAATCATTAATTTTTCTTGAAGCCGCTCCAGTGAACCTTTCCGTAATAATTCTTGACTGCTGTTTAATATACTGCAATGAAAAGTATTATTTTTAAATGAAAAACAGCGCCAACATTAAGTTATAATTTTTAAATAGTTACCTGGACGTCAAGTTGATCATGCATTTGAAGGAGAACACGCAAATAAAATAATTCAAGTTTATCGTCACACAGTTGCACCGCACGTTCCACGTCCAATGGATAAAAGTGGAGCAAAATGACAATCCCCTGAAAATCATTAGATGAGCACTTGTCTTTACCACTTCTGGAAACCAGGGGAACTTCGTGAAGGCCTGTATCGGACTAAAAGGATGGTGCGGAAATAGGGCAGCGATACAAGAGGCTTGAAATGGGTAAACGGATTCAGCGGCAATTAGGCCCTTTGTAACAAGTTTTAGAGCTGGGACGCCCATCTTTTGGACAGAAGTTTTCATGTCTAAAATCGTCACAAAAATATACTCAAATTTAATTTTAACGGTAAATCAGTGATTATTTTGTTAAAAATGGTTAACCTGCAGATTTCACGTAGCGCGACTCAAAATCCATGATTTCATTCATAATTTGCGAAGTCTCAAAAGCACTCTTGAGACTCAGCCTGATACTCGCTGCATGCCTGATACTCGCTGCAGTGATCACAATGCAGACAATGTCGTACCAAACCAAAGCCATTTCGGTATCACTGATATAAGGAAGTGACAAGAAGTGGAGAGCTAGTGGGACGCAAATTTGAATAAAAATTAGTGACTTGGATTTGGTAAATGATGGATTTGGGAAAAATCGGGGCTTTTCTTCTGACGTGGACAATTGGTAAGGTGAAAATATTAGTTGGAGTTTATGGTATTTGGGAAAGTTCATGTAGGTTTGGACCAACGAGAGAATTCCAAGTGTTTCCAACATTTTGCCAACAAACTGACCATCCGAATGAGACTAAAGAGAATTTATGTAAGCGGCTCGAAGAGAAAATGCTCAATGAACTTGAAAAGACAGGGGCAAAGTTTTCTCACTCACTTTAGGATTTATTTATTGCCGAATACTTTGAAAGCAGCAACGCGTTGCGTACACGTGAACAGGTATTCGGGATGTCGGCACACCTGAATAAAAACAAATTCGGGGAAAAACACAACTTTGATATTTTATTAATAAAAGGTAGCATCAATGTGTGGAGTACCCATTGTATTGGTGTGATTATTGTTGACATTTCAAAACGTACACAACACCTTACAAAGAAAATGTTGCGAGTAACACGATGAATGTAAGGAATTGGAATTTTGGGGAGAAAATTATTTTGAAATTCAAAAGACTGCAGGTGGTCCGGTGTAATTACGCCTGTTTTTGTACTACAATCGGAGAACTATTGTGAAAATTGAACGAACAATTATACATTCACCACTCAACCTATTGAGAACATGTTCAATTGACAAGTTGTCAAATCAAATGTTCTCTCTAAACTTGCCACTGAACTAGCGTTGTAAATTTGAAAAGATATTATTAACCCTGTTATATGCGTTTAAACCCTGTTTTTATTATGAGTAAGCCAAGTGAGACTAAACTGATAAAAAAGAAACGCGTTATTTGCGAAACAAGAGAATCAATAGGAAAACAGACCGTGTTATATTTTCGTATGAAAACTCATTAAACCGTGCATTGTTTTCATGATTTGTTTATAGCAAAAACGGCTTCACAACACTTACCTAAAGGTTCTAGGTAATTCACCTATTACTTTAATTACTGGCGTCACGTTGAAACCTTAACAGAGAAGGAACTAAAGGCTTTTTGACCGTTAAGATTTAGCATTGGCCGTAAATGAGAAATCGCGACGGTCTAAAAAACGTTTAGCTCCTTGCTAAGTTAAGGTATCGACATGCAAAGTGCGCCTGACGTTACCTGATTTTATGTACAATGTTAGGCGCTGCTTTTCGCCAAAATATTTTTTTGCATCAAAATATGCAAGGAATCAAATTATCAACATAGGAACTGTGTACTATTGCAATATAAACCCGCGATTAGGTATTATTTATGGCGGCCAGCCATATATTAAGATTGTATCGGTTGTCCGTCCGGCCGTCCGGCCGTCCGGCCGTATTATCG
>JAHZMW010001894.1:0-17352 GCA_027743745.1 Alloscopus bannaensis | reverse complement strand
TTGCTCGAGTATTTTATTTTCTCTCCAACTTTTTCTCTGTTTGTGAATGCAATGCAATCCAATTTAGTAGCAGCAAGTGTGTATGTGTGGAGAGTGTTTGGATTTTTCTCTCTCTGCTCTGCCATCCTCTTTCTCCTTTGTGTAAGAGACACTACAAGAGGAGAATAGGAGGGTATGCCACCATATCAGAGTCGTCATCAGAGAGAAAGCGAACGCAACCCTGATCCATCTTCGTGATGCGTGAAAGTGAAGCACGATATAATACATTTCACTCTGTAAATGATGTTAGCTATCAGAGAATGGGATGCCTTGCTTAGCAGGGAGGCATCACAAAGTACAAGTCGTAATTGCACCGGGATCTGATTAGGATCGCATTTTAGCCACGTTCAAGTGTCACCAGACGACTTGTTTAAGTTATGTCTGTCCTGAAAAGAAACACATGCAGAACACGACGGGGAATCCTTTCCTCGGGCAAACATTTTTTTACTCTCCCTCCATTTTCCTGATTTTCACAAAAAGCAAGTCAATTACACGGTATACGAGACAAAATTAGAATTAGGCACAGTATCCTCTCAAAATATCTAGTGGTGGTAAAACGGTATTATGTTTGCGAGAGCGTGTGTTTTTCGCTGTAATAGAAACAGGAAAGTTTCTACTAAACACACTCAATACAGGAAGCAAAGTGCATGTTCCTTGAAATTTTTATCTTCTTCCCCCGCGTTCGCATCATTTCGTAATGTTTGAGCTCCTCTGTTTTTCTTAACAATAACAACCTGTCCCTTGATACATGTATCGGTTGTTTTTAGGTATAAGAGCTCCGTGTGTCAACTTAGCGAGAAGAGTGATACCTCAATACAGCGCCAAGAGAAGAGTTGAGGGAAGATGATGTAAAGAAATGTAAATAAACCCTTTCAATTCGATTCGCCTTCAAAAATGACAAACTTTGTAATCTGTAAACTACATTTATGATTTGAGCTATGACTGAGACATATAAACTGATATACTGTGTTTGAAATTGTAATGTAGTGAACCTAACAAAGTTGATTGCGCACGACATTTATATTTATTTTAGCAACTTCCAACAATAAAGGAGAGCTCTCGAAAACTTGTTTTTCACTCCACCTCACAGGTCTCTGGTTTGGTATACAAGGCATTTCAAACGAAACCACTGTAAATATATACCAATCATCTAGAGAAAACAAAACAGAAAAGTCAACATGATCCTCAATCTCAAATCCCCTTATTCCCTCTCCTCCCTCGTATTCTCTTGGAGTGAAAGCAACACTCATATTTTCTCTGCAATAAAACTGTATCCTCTTCAAACAGCATACATCATCGTGCAGGAAACGCACATTAGAATAAGTTAAAAAGGGAATGGGAAAACAAGAGTGACTGATTCATCATAACAAAGATAATTTACGATTTTCCACCATCATCCACAAATATACTTCATGGTAAAACTATGTATGCAGCAAGTACCCTTTTCGAACCAAAATGGAAGACTGGAGGCTTTATTTATGAGAAAAGAAAGTTGATCACTCACAACTTTTCCTTTCCAAAAGCTACAAATGCCATCGTATTACATATCAATCCATAAAAATGTCTGGCCATTTCCAGTCGCTTCTTATTTCATTCCAAAACTCACATGCATATTGATTTCATACCGTGTGTAAATATCTACAAAAGAGCCGTATCAATGCATCGACTTTTTTCCACTCTCTCTATATCCTCCGTGTCAGTCTCATGTCAAATCAACACAATCAATCCTCAAACATCCTGACATTTCTCTTACTCACCCTTACACCACCACACTTACACATATAATGCACATGCTTTGCTAAAACATCCCGGCACGTCTCTTGATATGAAGATGATGATGACCAAAGCCGGGCACACACACGGGAAGGATTATAGTGCAGTTTTCAGAAAAAAAAGAGAAAAAACTTGTTATAAATTGTTCGTCTGTCTTCGATTTATTGATAAATGGAAGCTTGGGAAAAGTGAACTTTATTGCAAAGAGGAAGAAGATATATTTGAAAATTTTCATTTCAACGCTCAAGCCTTCCCCGGCCTTTATTAGGAAAACACTTGTGTATTCATTTCCCATTCCACTCTCCTTCCTCCTACTCTCTCGACACGTTCACTTTTCAAATTTATATGTGCATAGATAAGAGACTATAAATACGGGAAAGTTTGAGAGGTTTATTTTTTAAATCGTATTATTTCATAGCTCCTTTCATGCGGGGAGAAGACAATGGGGAAAACGGAGCAGACAATGGAGTGCCCATCATCGCATAGTCTTTGTGCATTTCGTGCGTCTCACATAAGTACTGTTTCACAATCTGACGGACACCACATGCCATAAAGTCTCAAAATGACAGGCATGTCTTCTCTTCCTTTTAAAACATTCATACGCTCTTTCACTTCCACTTTTTTCTCTCTGAATGCAGCCACTTTTTTACAGCATTTTGTTTTTCAAGTTCAAAATTTTCTTGCACACAAAGCGCTTGCTTGTCTTCACAAAGAATACCACATAATTTTGGTTTTTCTTCAAAGTAGTATAAGAATAGAAATATTATTCAGAGCGTGTGCATATGTACAATATGCAATTTATAAAAAAAAACTCATATGATTCCTGTCGTTTTTTTACGATTTTCAATGTAAAATCCGTATGCATATCTTGGTTAGATGGAGAAAGTTGCTGACAGTAAAATTGGCTTCTGTGAAGAGACGGAGTCAGAATACCAAAAAACACCAAGTTTTCTTTTTTACCTTTCATATCGGTACACTTAATAATGCCGTATTCATGTTGATCGTCCCCAAGTTGTCTACCTCAGAACTGTACTTTGTCGGCTACGAAGAGTAATGTATGATTCAAAAGAATGCGTCACACACAAAAAATGGAAAATTGAGAAACGCGTGTGTACACACATACACGTCGAGCAGAAATCTATTTGATTCGCATATCCTTTGTTTGAACTTTTTGTCGAGAGCAATACTAGAGGGACGAAGGAAGCGAGTTGTCAACTAAATATTATTCAATACTTTTTTAAAAGGGAAACTTCACCCTCCTTCGAATATTTCCCACAATCTCTCACGAACAAAAGTTTTTCTAACGAGGGCACGCAAACGTGGATTATGTATCTAACGGGAAAATATAAAGGAAATCAATTTTATTGCAAAGACAAAGGCAAACACACTCTCAGCGTGTACAATAATGTATAACGTTGTCAACTATATTAGACAATTATAGTTTTGTTGATCTTTAGAGTTGAGTGCTTTCTCTCAATATTACAACGGATTCAATAAACCTTGCGAAGAAATGCAAAACCCAATTTTCGACGAAAAAAAATCTTACAGACATAGGTACTCCCTATGGAATTCCTTTTTGTGATTTTTGTTACTCCTTCTTCCTCATATGAAATTATGTTAATAAATCAATAACCTTCGAACTTTTCTCTGGGGGAAATGCTAATTTCCCTTGCCTTTCTCTCGCAGACACATAGAAACGATGACACACACACCGTGAAAAGAGAAAAAGTTCAAAGCAAAACTCTTCAACTTTATCTTATCTGTTTGAGGTCGATATCAAATACACATGATTCGGTGAAGTATTTGTCCATCAAATTATGCATGACGCATGATATACATAATCCCGTGTGTGTCTACTCTTTACGACAAAGTGGAGGAAGCTGCATATTATTCCTTTAAGAGATGGTTATGAAAAGGAGTAAAGCTCCGTGTGGTAAACAGGGGATTTTGATTTTTTTCATTTCCTCTCTTATATCCCACCTTCCTTCTCAGAATCAACTCAAAGGCTACGGCGCAAAAAACACATTTCTCAAGAAAAGAAATACTGTTTTGTTTTTGTGGGGAATTATATGATAATAATATTCGGTGAAGTAAAAACTGTCAGTAAACCCAGGGAGCACAATGTGCAACAACACGAAAGAGAGGGATGTGCCCCGGAATGTAAACATTTCTTCAAAACAACAACGAAGCAAGTATCAGAGCGAAAAAACCAGGTTGGCCAAAGTATAGTTGAATTTCTTCATTTTTTTTTCTTTTGTGAATCAAAAATGAACCATAAACTCTACACACATGCATAGAGGTATAATACATAAATACTTTTAAAGGAAGAGACAGACTTTCTTTTGGAGTTGTAAATAAAAGAAAGACAAAAAAACTCATGAAAAACTTGCATATGAAATCGTATCTGCATATGAATTCACCGAGGAGGAAAAGCGAGTGGGTTTTTCCTCAGAAAGAAAGTAGCATGAGCATGTTACGAGAGAAAAGCCGCTACTTTCACTGCAGGAATCCACAAGACACTTGTATATTATGTGTAAGTATGCATGGAGAAAGAAAGTAGTATCGAGTATGCAACCAAAGCATTCAGTGAAAACGGAATGTGTGTGTGCTTGCGCACACATATTCTCAGACACAGACATTCCACTACGCTTCACATCCACACACCAAAAAACGTTACACCATGGAAAATGAACATTTTTGTTCTCTTTCTAGCACACACTCGTGTACTCCTGTCGTAGCGACTTTTTTCATGGACTACTCTTCACCTTTTAGTGTTCCATATATAAACCAAGAGAGAGAATGGAAAGAGCCACTGAATCTTCATATTCTTCCCGTGGAGGACACGATCTCGCTGGAGCTCTCTCTCCCGTCTCATCTTTGCTTCCTGAAGCCGGGCATCTCTTGGCTTTGCTTTGTTTTCTGCTCGCTGTTCAGTGTGCTTTTGTGTGGAAAAGAGACTAGTTTCGGGAGATTCGTGGCTTGTACTCTCAGACACAAACTGGTGATCATAAAGGCAAAAGCCATTCTCTGCTGAGTGACGATATCCTCAAGCTTGAAGAAAAGAGAGAGTGAAAGCAAATTTAAGCATGCTTTGTCGAAGGTTTTTTTGTGCCGGAACTTCTTCAGGCGAGAGATCTCGCTTTATAGTTGATTGAGTGAGTAAAATAAAGCAGAAGAAATTGAGTTTATCCTTTTCTCCCTCTCTGCCGTGTTCTTAGTGAAAAGAACGACTGAGTCTTGTTTACGCGTGTGTTAATGTAATCTCCGTTTATGATTGCCTCCAACTATGTTTTCGGCTCGAAGTGTCAGTCAACTTTGGGAATATAAAAAGGTGTAGAGCCGTGCGACTTTTTTTAGGTAAACGTTTGTGACTCACTTTTTCTGAGTTTGCACGAGTTGATCGCACAAACTCGTCCCCAAACGCTCTTTCGTCTTTTCTCAAGGTGTTTGTGCAAAGTGTGAGTATTCAAATGAAAAATTGAGATCCATCAAAAGTCAATATGGGAAACGTAAGACAATCCTTGAGAAATCAAGCGAAAACAAAGGAAATTTCGAGGAGAGAACGCGCTCGCGTTCGATTTCCCTGCAATTGACGAAAACACAAAGCAAATGTCTTGAAGAAAAATGTTTTCTATACTTTTCCCTGCTTGAAAAAAATTGGAGAGAGTGGAGTAAAGAATTAGCCTGTGGCACTGTAAAAATCTTGACTATACCTCTTTTCGTGCGCAGTTTGCCAAAGTGAAAGGCGCAAGTATGAAAATTCGGACATGTAATCTGATTCCTTGTGAAAGTGACGTCTGACGTGAATATAAAAGTTTTAAAAAAATACTCTGTATTCCAGCTACAATTCAATGTGGAACGCTGAGTTGTTAGCAAAAATATGAACTGCTCGTATAAACTGTGAAACGAACATTTGTGTCCATTTTCAGCTGAGCAGTACTTTTTCTTTCTTTCTCTCCACTGGATTCTCGGTCAATTGGACGGAGCGAGAACGGACCCACTCTCAAAAAGAATTTGTGAGCATCATAATATTTTGCTTACTTTGCAATTTTATAAATCCTTCACTTTCTTTAGCTTGTAGTCCAAACGATCGATTTTCTTCTGACTCTCAGGTCTTTTAAACAAATCCCATCGTCGACTCTCACGTTCTCCCTCGAAAACTATAACTTGTCAATAGGAACTCACAAAGGAATTGTGTAAATATGTATTTCAGTTTTCATCAGCAAGCGAGAGAGAGAAAAACTGCAAATTGAACACTTACAGCTAACACGAACTCATATGAAATGGTGCCATTTTGTTGTGTGCTTATCATCAGAGATAGTAGATAGAGAAAAATAAATCCTTGCTGATTTTTTTTGTTCGCCAACTCGAAACTGGGTGAGGAAGAGAACAAGCTGCACAAATATTTCTTTCTCAAAGCCTTTTGAACTCAAAGACTAACATTTTTGTTCCCACTCTGCTCACGTTCTCTGTGTCAACCTCCATTTTTTTCTTTGGTTTTCTCATGCACTCCCCAAACTTTCTTGTGAGCATCTTTACTCTCGCAGATTACTCTACATCAAGCTCTTATACAACTTGTCATTTCCTGTCCGTTACTCAACTCAACTCGAGACAAATTCAGCGTTTTCCTTCCCCCCACTACCCTCTCCATTTCTGTAAGCTGTGCTAGAATCTAAAAACTTATAGACTCATTAAAACATCCCGGCACCTTCCTTAACGCATCTAAAAGCCTGAAGTCTATGTACTTGGCTCAAGTCTGCAGCGAAAAACTTTTGAAGGACATTATCACATCTGCATCACGATCCATGTATATATGCATGCATGCATGTACGTCTTTTCCGTATACTCAATTCCGGAAAGGGAGTGAAAGGGAGAGAAGAATATGTGAATAATTTTTTGTGACAAGTTTGTTCGTAATCTACATGAGAAACTAGTTTGTCTCTTGCGTGTGTTTTCCCTTTGAAGAACAAAAAGAGTCAAGATAAATTTGACCTGATTTTCGCTGCGATTATAATCAAACCTGCTGGCTGTTGGGATGTACGACACTTGCGGGACGTGTGAGCTAGGAAAGTAATTTCGCGTGTACGAGACATCATTTCGGGGAGAATCTTTATCTCTCAGTCCTCCTCTTCAAGATACGAGATCATTTACACGAGTCTTCCCATTTCCGATAGCTCTCACGTTCTCACTTATTGATTCCCAATCCCACCGCATCGCACGCAGAGTACCGTGTAGTTACTCCATTTAGTCAACCCATCATTATCGGTATATTACCATCACTTTCATCTCATCATCTCAAACACTTTTACCCTTGTTCATCATCATCCTATCTTCCATCCCCACCTCCTCCCACTCGACATCATCATTCCATTTCCCGTTTTGTCTCTCTGAAACAGGAAGACAAGTATAGGGAATTTTGGGTGTGCAAGCGAGTGTAGTGAAGCAGGGGATCTAACGACGGCGGTAACGTGTCAGTGTGTGTCGACGGGCTAAAAACGACTTTCTATTTTTATGTAAAGCCATCATCTCACAAACTTTTTCAGTTCACTTTCTCCTATCGTCTTACGTATTCATACTTGATTGCAATGGAGAGAAAATGAAAGGTTTGAGTAAAATACAGAAAGCCACACCAATAGAAAAAGTACAGTCAAGAAGTTAGACAAAAGAACCAAACACTGACTGAATAACGACTTTTGCTTTCTCCTTTCTCTTCGTTTTTTTCTCTCACTTCTAAATGCTAACTACCTCTTTGCTTTCTCTCTCCTGTGCCACAGTGACAAGGTAAGGGTTCGTGTGTGAGAGCGTGCTGGTGGCAGCTGTGGAAAAAGTAAAGTAGAATTGACGACATACAGAGCACTACTAGCAGTAAAGTGTGTAAGGGAAGAAAAATATATACTGTGGCTTCACTTTCTCCTCTTGTTGGTGGTGCAGCGTACTTGGTGGTTTGTGAGAAGAGCCCATTATTTCACAAATGAATTGTGGAAAACGAGCATTGGTAGCATGACAGAAGAAGTGAGGAGATGGGAAACCCCTTACAGTTTGATGGCTTGTATGCGTCGTGTGTTTCACTCTCTGAAAATACCTTAGTCTCTTTTTACTTACCTGATGAACATTTTCACACAATAGAAGTCCTCTGGAATACTGACACACACACAAACCGTGTCGTGAGCGCGCGTGTGAAAAGGAACTTTTCCATCTTTAAACACAACTGCCTTTTTATTCAGTAAGAAATGTGTGAGAAGTGTGAGAGTGCGAGGACTTTTTGATACCTCGTTTCCTTTTTATAGTCCTCCTGCCGATTCCGGAAAAATAGGATAATTGTCATTAAAATAAGGATCCTCTGGAGTTGACGACCTCCTCGAAAGTGTACTTTTTGGCAGGGAAAATACACGCAAAGACGACATTTAAAGAGATTTTCCTCCCATATGATGTCTCCTCCTCATACCTATTGTTGTTCAGTATATCTTTAAAACCTCTCTTGTCCCTCTGTATGTGTACAGTGAATGGGTTTTTTTTCGTGGCGAATAAAAACTGAAAACTTTTCTCTTTTTCCTAGTTAACTTTTTCTGAAGTCTGCTCAACAAGAAGCATGCTTGGTTGTGGTACCAGGAAAAAAAACAAGAATCAGGATCTCTTTTGGGGACATTATATATTTTGTGCACATATGTGCATAACCTTCTCGTCTAATATACTTAACTCCATCACACTCGTCCTCGTACCTTGTGGACCTTAAGAGCACCCTATTATTCTCTTGGTTGATTGTTACTCGACACACACATGAAAGGTAAGCTATGGTACCCTTATGCATTTAACTTTTTCTCCTCAAGGAAACTGATGACAATGCCATTCCACGCTAGTCTCTCTACCAACCACCATCACCACCACCACCACCTTTTGCCTGGTTGGACCGTAAAGACCACACACTGGCAAAAGGCACATACAAAGACACACTTAATAATGTACCTATGTGTCTGGTACGCCATTAGCACAATATCAGGAAGGAACCATTTATGGAAAGTAAACAGAATGGAGAAAGAGTAAGGAAAAGCTGAGAGAAAAAAGTTTTGGTGAAAAAAATGAGGAATAAAGAATAGTTAGTTAGCACCATAATCGGCGAGCACTCTCTCAGTTTGTCCTTAACTTTGTGTGTAAAGCTTTACTTTCTCAGAGCTCGTTCTCCACTTTCCTCTTTCCCTTTTAAGGCTTCCTTCGTTTTAGAATGAGATACAAATCATCTCACGTAGTACCTAGATTAAATATGGTAAGTCTACTGTCTACTTGAGTGAAGCAGAAAGAAAGAGTGAAGAAAAATAAAAAAATCTGCAAAGATTTACAGAGACACATATACTGCTATATGGTGTGTACAGTTTTTAAGAGTGGAAGACAAGAGTCTCTTCAATGCAACCACAATATAGGATTTCCATTTATATTTAAAGGAAAAGCAAAGGTGCACTCTAACATCGAGAAAATGGTGGAAGCTGAGAGGGGAGACATTATTAATGCAAGTGTGTTGCCTTAATTCCATATATGTATCATAATAAGTAAGTTGTGCCATTGTGTGATGGTAAATACCACCATCCCAGCATCCATTATTACTCTCCGGGGGTTCCGTCAATCGCACTCAACAACAGAACGTGAGCCAAAACACAGAGAGAAAGAGACAGAGAGAAAAAAGGGAGAGAGTGAAAAACCCCTCATTTCCAAATCAATGGGGAAATTAGTTTTTTTTAACGGAATGAATTAAAGTCGTAGCCTCAATGCCACCGTGTGTGTCTCACCACACACACACCATTGAATTCTTTGCGTAACCACACAAACGCAAAGACAGGAGTCATCTTCTTAAGCACTTTTCCAAGAGGTGGAGAAATCCAGGAAGTAACAACATTGGAAAATGACTTTGTGTGAACGCAGAAAGGATTCTCTCCGGAGGGTAATGTCATATTGACGGGTGAAAAAATCCAAAGAATTTCCGCCCTTTCTTTGGTACCCCACAAAAACTACAGATCCTCCACTTTGATTGTCTCATTATCACAAAATAATAGCTCACATTTCTCGGCATTTATATTTCCCCCTTCCCACACACTAACGTCTCTTTGTTGTATAGCCTGGAGAGAAGAACTCTCGGAGAAAATTGCGCCTCTTCCTCAAGACGAAATCACGCTCACTCATTCTCTCCCACTCGTTATGTATGCACAGAACTAGATAGAACTGCTTAGATTTGCGTTTGGTTCACTGACAATCAGATATAGGGTAATATATTAAGCCATTTTTGGGGAAACTAACTTTTAACTCTCATGTACACGACGACGACGACGACTATCAGAACGATGAATATGGATGCTTTTGTCATCAGCACAAACAACGACGGCAAAACAAAATGAGAGCAGAACCCTGGGCGACTGGAACTGAGGGAAAGAAGCCGTTTTTCTTCGGTATGACAATGTTGATGATGAAAAGACGAAGCATAGCAGGAGATTGAGGGCACACGCTGTGATTTCAGTCATTTCCAATTTCCTTTTGAAATCTCTCGCATCTCCTCTCTCCTACTTTATTAATAAATAACGTGCTTTTTGCTTACGTTCCCCCGTAAAATGTGTACCTGACAAGGGTAAGAAAAAATGCTGAGGATTTCAGCATATTTATTATTTAACTACTTCATTCCTTCACTTCACCTAGTCAATGTTTCTAGGACCTCTCAACTCTTTTTTACGAGTGGAAGGAAAAAAGCATATTCGTCTTTCTAATTACGATTTTTTTTCTTTCTTTTTCTCTTGGTTTTTACTTACATTTCGTGTCTGGAAAAGTTAACCACTGAAGCGTGGGGCAATTTTTAGACATCAATTCCACTTTCTTGGCAGTCCTCTTACTTTGAGAATATAGCCTTAATATTTTTTGGAGAGAAAATTCACTTACTTTTAGTGTATAAGAAAATGAAAGTGAGAGAGAGAAAAGTTTTACAGAATGTATAGGGATATCGCATCATTATTGGCGTTCTGTGTGGAACTGGCAGCTAAAGCCAAGATCTCTAGCCAATTCTATGATTACTTCTTATTATTTCCTTGCAAAGAGTCATTGCTAAAAGTCGTTTTATTCCGTTTGTCGTTCGTTAGATATATATCGGTGACTTTTTACTCCAACTTTTTTCCCACTGTTTTTCGCTCTTTCCTCCGGTATGTAGCATGTGTAAGCCTTCCATATCCCATTCTGTTGTCTTCGCTCTCTCTTCTAGTGGAGATTAATTTGTACAATAGATTTTGCACCACTAATACCACCACTACGCCATAAGTTGTCCAGACTTTATGGGAACTTTGTACACACACTCCGCAGTCGCTCCTATCTCTGTCTCTCTCTCTTACTTGTGCTCCTGTCCTCACAATATGGTGTCACTAGGTACATTACGTATGCTTTTACTATCTCACGTCACACACTTTGGTGTTTTCCTTCTCTCCGAACTTCCCGTTGGATCCTCACATATATTCCTCGCTGGTTGTCTATTCCGAAATGTATATTTATTGGGAAGAGAAAGTGACTTTCTTTTCTTTGCCCATAAAGCAATGTTTGGTGATAGCATGCTTTCTCCACTTTCCCCACTCTTCCCGTTCTTTGAGCATCAGGCTAAAGCTGTACACAAAGTCGAGGGATCGGCTGCCGAGTTATGTACTGCAATTTGGAACAAGACAATAGAGAAAAGAAGGAGAGGGAGCTGGAAGACTTTGGGAAAAGGCGAGGGAATTTGTTAGATACTTTGCTACTTTGATTGGAATGGTTGTAATTGATGGTACATAGGATCGAAATAAGATATCTTGCGAGAAAAAAAACGTCGTCCTCGCTGCTTACTACTATCACTCCGCTTCAATCTTCTTGCCTACAAATGTACTGTTGAACTACCAGCATCGCTCTTGAAAACCTTACATTTATTACATTTGTATCAAAGTGGAGCATACATGAGGAGAAAAATGGATACTGCTCTCTACATCGGTATAGATTGCTACAGGCGGTACTCATTGTGGCTGATGTGGCTCCATCCCAGTTTCCAATTCACCATCCCGTTTCCAGACTCCATCCATAATTTTCCCAAGAATCTTCCTACATTCTTGTTTCCCTTCCCCTTGTTCTTTTGCACGGCTTTTGTTGTGTGTACATAGTACGAGTATGACGATAATGTGTTGCATGTTTTGTGACGTGATATTATATTCGCGAACAACGGTTCTCTCCGTGTGTGCACTTACGGAGAAGAATGGCTCCCCTTTTATCTGGGTTTCTGCACAACTCCTCTCTCTCTCTCTCGTAAAAGGATGAAGTATAAAGAGAAAGACTGGCTTAACTAGAATACAGTCTGGTTGTGCGATGTGTGTTTGCTCAAAGTATGTAGACAACACATCACGTCAAGTATCAAACTACACGAAGCAATCTCAAACTTGGCTTTTTATTGTTACTGGCATATCTTGTATTACGACTGGTTTCATACTCCCAAAAATAGCAAAATCTAATTCCCCTGAATGCCCAAGAAAAAAAAACAGCCAACCTACAAACATACACACTTTCTCTCTCTCTCTGACTTTCATGACCTTTTCTGTATTCATACATTGTTTGCGCTGTGATACCGTATACTGTTGCATTTTTTCTTCGTTTTTATACTTCTACATCAGCGTAAAAATGGCATAATAAGTATGTGAAATGTGAGTCCGTAATAGAGATGGAGCGATACGAAAAACGTTATAAAAACTGGAGTATCATCAACACAAAATGCTCATTTCTTCTCTCGAGTCAGTCAAGTCAGTGAGAATGCGAGAAAAAAAAATGCAGAAAGTAATAAGGCTTTGCCAAACCCTGTATTTCTTTCTTCATCATCATCACCTTCTTGTACAAAACTTTCCCTTCACAAAACTGTCTTTTAACACCATCACCATAAATCCAAAGTGGATTTTTTCACTATATAACACACGGAATCTTAAATGCTTACACTCGACAGTTCTGTATTTAAATATACACACATCCTCGCACTTCACACTTTGTCTGCGTTATTTTCGCAACAAAAAATTCTTTCTACTCACTCATCCACGAAAGACAGAGACGAAGAGAAAACATCAAGATTCGTCCATCAAGCGAGGCGTGCATCTTTTTTTCTGTATAAAATAGCTCGAAAATAAATGAGAAACCAGAGGAAAGCTGAGACGGAAAGGAATTGGATTGAAATAATAAAAAAATACGGTGAAGGAGAACGAGAGAAAAGCTATTGATTTACTTTTTTATACTTGACTGATCTGCTCTCTGATGATGGAAAAGCGCGTGCTGTGTGTGTAGGCCAGCTGGGCAAGTACAAGTTTCTTTGGAGAAAGCAAGTGTGTGTCTGTGCGTCTGCATGAATGCTCACTTGAACCTGAAAAAGGTTCAAGGAACTGAAGTTTTGGGAGGAGATCAAAAGATGTTTGGTCTAGAGTCGAGAGAAAACATCAATTAATTTACCTTTTATACAAGCATGAAGATATATCGAGTCAAAAGATGGGATAAAAATATCGAGCAAAAAAATCTCTTCTAATTTCTACCTCAAACCCCCAAAACCACACACACACATAAGGTGAAGAAAAAAGCCAGTAAAAGTGCAATGCCTTTGGAATTTGGCAGACGGGAGGATTTCCAGAGAAAAAGAGCATCCCCACTTTCGTCTTCTTTTGTGTTTCGCTTGATACTTTCTCATGGAATGTCAATTGCTTTCTATTTGAGATGTCTGTCTCAACTGTCGCCACATGATCATCGCCATCATCCTCTCTTTCTTTCTTCATGCAGAATTGAGAATGCGAAGGTATAAACAGGAAGGCGTTTGGTTACACAATAACCATATTATTGCGTTGAACTCTCGGAAAGGTGACACTCGTCTGGTCCTAAGTTCCAAGCATGAAAACCACAAAGGCACACAGGACAGAAACTACGTGTGTGTGTGTGCTCGGAGGCGTATTGCTTTTGGCCTCTTGGATGAGTAGCTGAGCCTCACCTCGAAAAGTGGAGTAGTCATACAACGGATTTTTGGGGTGTAGGTATGTGTGTCACACGAAGGCATTTTGGTTCTCGTTTAACACGATTGAAATAGGGACGGGCGAGAAGATGAGCAAACCTTTGTCACCGTCAAACAATCCCTTTGACACTTACACAACTAGACAAGACACACGGCAAGGACGTTAGGAGAGGAGACGTTTACATTCTCTTCTCACTCGAAACTCATCCAGCCATCCAGAGCTTTTTCCCTCCTTTCACTCTCATTCTCGGCATGTGTATACATCATGATGTCATGTGCGTAAAAAGTAAATGCAGATTCCTTAGAAGGTGACATTTGTAACAGTTGTTCGGGTTTTTGTGCGAAAGTGAATTTCTTCAAGCAAAATAAAAGCCTGGCATGTGAAGAGGTGCTCTTTATGTATTACACGCGATATGTTTATAACAGGTTGATATAAGAGGGAGAAAGTGGATGTGCACTCCCCTCAGCATAACTCTAACCTGGTTTTTTTCTCAAATATAAAAAGCCCAAAAGAATCGGAACTTGTCATGTTTACTTCTCATTTCGTAGGCTTGACACAAGGAGACTAGTAGTCAAAAGACTTTTCAGCACACATTCCACCACCTACCTTCAAAAACACACTACACGTTTTGGAGGGAAAGTCAGGGACACGTAAATAGCAGTATATGTGCATTCCACTGCATGTCTCCTCATAAGTACACATGTATGGAGACCAAAGCTTTGTACCTCAAGTGGAATAAGAAGGCTAGAAAAGTGGAATATTGGCTTTCTCCAAGACGAGAGGACGAAATGCTTCTAGACAAGTTTTTCTCTTCACTAACCACCACTACTGCAGTGTATAACATGTTTAAGACTCCAACCCGTGTTTGTGTTTGCCATTCGGGAAATTTAATCTGACAACTGGGAAGGAGTGAGAGAAAGAGCGAAAAAAAACCTCTTCTGCCTATACTTTGGACTTTTTTCGTCTTGTTGATCTGTTGTTGTTTTTAAGAGAGAGAAAAATGCTCTTCTTAACTAGTAACATTTTTTCTTTCCGACACACACAGAGGAAAACAAAGTCTGCTCACTTTTCCCATTGGTAGTGTCTCCGCAGTAAACAAAAGAGAGAAAGCCATGCGTACCACAAGAAATACAACAAATGGAAGAGTCATGAAAAATTCTTTATTTCTCTTAACAAGAAGGGCACTATGTTACTCCAAAGAGAATGCGACAGTCCTTCTCGCACTTAAGAAAAACAAACGAATGAGTCTACGCTGTTGATCTCGTGCCTTGTAATGTTGTTAACCTTTACGGAAAAAGAAATACAGTGCGTGTTTTCCACTTTTGAAGTGAGTGTCAAGTCTATACTATTTGGAGTGGGCTTCTTTTCAATCCATGTTCATTAGGTCGACACGTACTTCGCAGAAATATATAAAAAACGCGGAGGGAGGAAAGTGCCAATTTTCCTCCATTGAGTTTAGAAAAAATATAAAATTCCTTCCCCACTTTTTCGAGTTTTTGCTTCTTTTTTGTTTTATGAATTCGGCAGAGGCTGGGCGCTCTCCTTTTAGTTAAATCCTACTGGCTTTACTGCTTTTCCTTGTAATCGAGAAATGAGGGTAACAAGGAGCATCTCTTTCTTTTGTGTGAGCGCTCAAAGGAAAAGAGCTCAAGTTCTTAAGAAGAAGTCGTGCTTGAATATAGGAACGCAGACAACGTATAAAATTCGAATGGACACAATACAAAGAACAATGTGAGGCTACTATACAGGTACCTACAACGTATGATGGGAACACATAAAATTATATGAATAAGGAATGGAGTTTTTTTCCTTCTCTCACTCGCTTAAGTTATGTACATCTCTTTTTTCTTTTCTTGAGTTATGTGAGACAAGTGCAATGACCTTGTCGTTAGTTTTGAATCTCTACACAAAAAGTGTACCACTGATTACGTCAGCTTAAAGACTCTCTCTTTTCCAAACATCAGCTTACTATTTGAGACTGTTTTTGGTCAAAAGTCAAGAATAACAATTTTCTACCAAAACGGCTTCATTTCAGTGGTGGCCTGCTTTTATTATTTACATTGTAAATCTCGTATGCGAAATACGTACGTTGAGCACTAATAGTTTTTTATGCATGTATGCGATATTATCTTTTGTGTGTGACAAATGAGAACGAGGACGCAGAGGGAGTATTTCAACAAAATACCGCTTTCGTTGTTGTATGCTTATCATTTTTTCATGCCCCAGTTATTACACACAGGAAGGAAATATCAAAGCGATTGTTGCACACATGTGAAAATGTGAGCTCGGGAAATAATTGGAAAAGTGAATGCTGCTTCTCTCCTCTGCATGTCATCAACTAAACGTGCACAAGGAAGCCTGTCCTTTGAATTCCGTTCAATAAATATAAAGTGTATATAGCGTCGTATATTTACAATACTTTATAAATAGACGGTGATATTAAAGAGAACAAAGTGCACCAGCTCACAGGACAAGTGCGAGTAAAAAGACAAGAAAAGGAAGTGAGGAGAATTGAATTTTTTTTTATCTGTGGCCTTCCCTTTCTTTCTTGAAATTGTCATACATAAGAAAAAGGCCGTGAAGAAACCCTCAGGTTTCACTTGCCTCCTTCCTTTTCTTTATTTTTTTCGACAACCAATATATCGGAATGTGTTTGTAGTTGACTTTAAGTAAAAAAAGAGAAGGATCTATGCCTTCTGTCAAATAATTCTGTTTTCCGGATGATGGCAAACCCTGTTCATGACGAAAAAAAAAAAGAGAGTCCGGTTGTTAACTTGGGTTTTTCTTTCAACGAAATAAAAAGAGTAAGTGCAAGATCCACTTTTCTTTTGGTCGAGCCCACAATATCGTTCCCTTCTTTTTGTGCTCTTCATGCAATTGCAGTTTTTCTAACACGTTTCCCTCATGTCTCTTTTCTCTCTTTTTTTTCAATGCGCTTTCCCTGTCTTTCACCCATTCACATTGAAATACTCGCGCACATAAATAGTAGGATTGTGTTGTGGAGCAATGTTAAACGTTGGATTTGTATGCATCTTGTTGCGTTCCTCGAGAGTCCCCAATGATCGTGAGCACCTACACTTTACATTCTTGTTCTGCCTTTTAAACGCATTATCCCGCAACATATGTACTTACGTGTATGTACATATGAATGGGCCCATAAATATAAGGACTTATTACGTAATATATCTTAGTTGTTTGGAAGTTCAATCTCGGAAGGTGGTCAAAATCCGACTGCGTCAGATCCCGACATATAAGCTTTTAAGCCTT
The DNA here is from genome assembly GCA_027743745.1 of Alloscopus bannaensis. NCBI lineage: Eukaryota > Metazoa > Arthropoda > Collembola > Entomobryomorpha > Entomobryidae > Alloscopus > Alloscopus bannaensis. The sequence continues at coordinate 259 of JAHZMW010001894.1, read as the reverse complement.
TTTAATTCTTTCTTGGGTCATCCACCGACCCTTAATCCTTGTTTGGGCCATCCACCGACCTTTAATTCTTTTTTGGGTCATCCGCCGACCTTGAATCCTTTTTTGGGCCATCCACCGACCCTTAATCATTTACTTGGTCATCGGCCGACCAATTTTTTTTTCAAAACATTCTTCATTGCTTTTACTACTTCAGACATTTTTTTCATATTAGTAATGAACAAGAATCCAGTTCGTTAGTTGTCAGAATTTTATACTTGTT